>JAQJVL010001083.1:0-34943 GCA_035578905.1 Stictocephala bisonia | reverse complement strand
ATGATGATATTTTTTTAAGTCTACAAAAATTATAACTGGTCCACAGATACATAAATATGACACACGGTAAAAGAATGAACACAGACAGACATTGCACAGTTTATACATGTTGATATCTTCCTCAAAATATATTGCACTAACTTTTTATGAATCACTGGACAAAATTAAATAAGCCGGCAAAAATAAAGAAAAGGAACATTTTATTACATAAATTGTTATAGAAGAAAGGTATTTACTAAGCTACTAAATGCCTAGAATTGTAATTAGTTTATAAATTAATTTATAACTTAGTAATATAACTTAGTTTCATATAAATATATTTAAATATATTTTGACTTGAGTTAATAAAAAATGTTTTGATGTTTAAAATATTTATACTGTATTGCTTTAATATTAACATAGGGATATTTTCATTTTACGCTTTTTTACAATGTGTTAATTGCCAACAACAAATAAAAACTATGCTCATATTTGTTAGGGGTCACAATCATCCCTACATCTCACTTTGTAATCCTTCCACTTGCTGACCTCAGAAATTACCTAAACAGTCCTGAGGACCAAACTGAACATTTAAGAAATAAGGCTCAACCAGCTGAGTGTAAGATTAGTAGAGACGCAGAAAAAAAATACTAAAAGATATTAAAATGTCACACATTAATTATCGCTTCTTACAAACTGAATAAACTTGGAGGAGAGAATAAAACACATTTAGTGCTGTACGTGGACCTAGAATTCAAACTAAGCCAATTTATAAAGTTTTTCTATTCCAGGAACGTTGCTCCACGTAATCAAAGCGCGTGATCGCACCTACAACATCCAAACTTATGTCCTTAAAGCCTAGTAAAGTGGTTCCGCAGGTTTTGTGACTTAATCTATATGATATAAGAAAACTGAGGAAAAACTGAATCTATGTGACATAACTCAAATTATTGAGGTTTGGTTTAAATGTTTCAAGTTTAATCCTATTAACAGAAACAATATTAAACTACTAAGCTCGTTGCAAAATATAATGCTACATGAGGGACATATGTAGGGAAATATTTTTAAAATACTGAATGCCCATAGTAATAATAAAATCCATTTTTTTTAAATGTTATATAAAAGTGAAAATTGTCCAATCAATAACGAATATTTAAATTTACAACTCATTCCAAATCCTTTTGAAGGGAGGGCTTAATTACAAATAAAATATATAAACCACAGTCAAAATACATTAGTAATATGTACATATTTTAACTTTTGTAGAATTTTAAATAATACAGCATGTAATATATTGAATGGTTATCATTAAAATGTAACACAAGCAAAATATTTTTTTAAGTTTGTTATTTAAGTGCAGAAAAACAATTTTTTTAAATAACAATTTGTATTTGAGTAACAATATTATTTAAGTGCAGTCTTCTGCAAAAATGTACATATATTTTGTAAATTTCTTCAAATAACTTCAGTAAATGGTGTCATCCATAATTTATTTAAGTACCATACTGTCTAAACGGTGTTCCTCCTCATACATAACAAATTTAACACAGGTATGTTGTTAATATACAAGCATGTTATAAGAGCAGCTATATAACAGTTATTCATGCAATATACCTGAAAAGTTGGGGGATAATTGTATCTTAATAATGATATTTGTGAAAGAGTAACTGAAAATGGACCTTTTTCTTTATGATAATCGACTTCCTTTTTTTAGATAAATTAAAAATATTGTTAATTATACTATGTACGATTTTTTTTAAAACATCGTCAAATTAACTTTAGTAAAACTATCTTCGACTATATTTTATTTTTCTTTTATAATATTGATGATTGGCTGCATCATAGTTGTATGTACATATGAATTTAACTACTTATTCATTGCATTATTTTGAAGATAATTCTAATGTTATTTGTAAACATAATGACTTTTTATGAAGATATATACAGTACTAGCTGTACCCGATCGCTTCGCTGGTCATAATCACAGGACAAATATTGATTTTGATTATATAATTGAAATGTGCAGCAAGCTATCAGTTTACACTGTATCAAATTTATATCCAATTTAGAACAGCTGATGTTATGTATAATGTTCTACTGCATTCATACAATGTTCTAATTATTTTGGATACTCGTGAGACAAAATCCTGAGGTCGGAGAGAAAAATCTTTTATTCTGAGTCTCTACGAGCCAAGATAAACCTATGTACAACATTTCAAGTCAATTAGACATATAGTTTTGGAGAAATAGTGATGAGTGGTAAATGGCTTTTATATAATTATTACAGTAAATCAATGTAAGCCTACTTTGAGAGGGCATGCAAATTAATATTGTAATCCTGCTATTTCAATCAGACTTTTCTTGTAGTTTAAAAACTTTGATTGTCTAAAAAAATCTGAAAGCCTACTTATGGATGCCGTAAAGTACGGCAATTGACTCTAAATCAATGACATTTTGGAGTTCTCGCCATGTTTAGCCAGGTCCAATGAACTGGCTATACATGTGTTAAAATTAGGTTTAAAATGTTCCGATTGAAATCAGTTTGTTCTCTTGGATAAATAAAGTTTCAAAGTCTAGATTAATCTGTAAGTCTACTTTTAGAGGGCACAAATTACTGTAGTTGACTCTGAATCAGTGAAATATCGGGTTTCTCACCATATTTAGCTTAGTCCTGTAAACTGGCTATGCATTTGGTCACATTAAATTGTAAATGTTCCGATTAAAATCAGTTTGTTCTCCTAGATAACAAAGTTTCATATTCTAGAAAAATCTGTAAGTCTACCTTTAGAGGGCGCAAAGTACGGTAATTGACTCTGAATCAGTGAAATTTCGTGTTTCTAGCCGTGTTTAGCCATGTCCTATGACCTGGTTATACATGTGTTCAGATTAAATTGTATATTTCCCCATTTAATACAGTATGTTCTCCTAGATAACAATGTTTCGCAGTCTAGAAAATTCTGTAAGTCTACTATTAGAGGCTGTAAATTAACAAATTCGATTTACACGTACAAATTGAAAATTTAGCTCTACCTAAGGATGAAGAAGGTGAGTTAGAGCATAAAGTCATAGGGCCAACATTGTAGATCGCCTCAAATCAGGGACAGAAAATGGCGTTAGTTTTGTTGTAGAACCATTCATTGATCCGCTACAGCCCAATTAGAGAAACGCTATTTTTGGCATTTAAAATTGTTAGCACTAAAAAGGCTGCCATCTTTGATTAACTAAGAATTATTGAAAATTATTTCTTATTGCACATCTAAAACATAAGACCTTTGACTCTACAAAATTTCAGTCTCGTAGGCTTAGTACTTTTTTAGTTGCAGCAATGAGTGAGTGAGTCAGTGGTATTTGCCTTTTATAGGTATAAATAAGTAACATTAAAGAGGAGATAAGCCTCTCCTTTTATCAAAACAAATGTAACAGTTCCCGTATCAACTATGTCTAACAACGTACCATTTAAGTTTCTTTTATTATTCTAGTTATAGTTTATGTTAGTTAAATGCCTCATTACCTTTCTTTATTCGTTTATGTTATTTTTAATATTATAATTTTGAAATAAATGTGGTTTTATATCAAAGCAATTACAAATAATTGTCGACAAAATAACATCATGTTGTATTCTGATATTCCTAGAAATCAGCATTTTCTTATTAGTTTACCAATTTATTACAATTTTTATTTTTTTTAAGAAGGAGACAGCAAAAATTTGAATAAATATAAATAAAAGACGTGAATATAAATTAAATTGAATTGTACGTATTTAAATTTTAAAATAGTCCTGTATAACACTTAAAAAGATGTTTCAGAATATCATAGTAAGAGAGTTTCTCATTTATGTAAATAATTCATGTGAGGGCCTTGTGTGAGAAGTTCTACAAGTGACAATAGAAACAGAAAGAGTGCCTCTTGCATTAGAAAATAATATTTTCTTTACTGTACTAAATAATATTTTTTACTGTTTTATATCCTATGAATTATGAGCCGAAAATAATATTATCTAATATCAGTTTATGAATATTTTTGTAGTAAACTGTTTATACTTATATAATATATACACTATAAATAAAAGTATTTGCAAGTAATAAACCTTTACGCTAACCAAACAAAATTTTAATTAAAATATGGTAAGTTGACAATACATTTACTATGAAAAATTAAATTACCATGAACAAATAAAATCAATTAAAAATACATGTAATATCAGTTATATTTCGATATTATAAAATTTAAATTATAAAATAGTTTGAAATTTGCGGTATTTGAACCGTAATCGAGTGTGTTTATAATATGTTTTATGCCGATAGAGTATAGAAATAATGCTATAACATATATCAAAGTTTTTTTACAGTAAATGACGATCTTTTCTCATACTCATATTTCATGGACTATTTTATATGTGCAAGGACCTTAATTATACCGAGTAATGGGGAAAAAAATACAGAAGAATGTGAATATTACTAATAAAATCATGGAGTCAAATCCGGGATCGAACCTGCACAATCTCTAACTCAAGCTCAATGTTCTAACACGTTAGACTGCTCGGCCAACAGCTCTCATAAACTATTTTTGTTTATATGGTTATTGTACGTTAACAATCATAGAATTATGAATAATTGATCTGTGAATTGAGAAAGTAAATAGGTTTTGGGTTGAAGAGTGTAGTATATCAGTACCGTATATTGTATAGGCCAGTTAGAAATAATATAATCGAGTTTTAGATATTCCACTTCTTAAATATTTCCCCAGGTGAGGCATAGGATCGTTTTAAAAAGGTGTTGTTATTATATTATTTTGCCACTTTTCAGAGTATCTTGAAAGACATCCACAGCTTTATAACACAATACTTTATTTAACCACATTACGTTGGTTTTTCTATTAACATATATTCAATAAATGGTGCTTAGAATTTCATTGAATACAATTTAATGCTAATAAACATTGATTTTTGTGGAGAAAATAACTCGAATATGAACAAACCTAGGATTTTTATATACACTTTTATACTGTACTCCATTGATATAAAAAACACACGTTTATCGATTGCCACATTCACAAACAAATGACTCGTGCAAAACAATCTATAACTGATTTTCAAAATCAGGACATTTATCTTACGAATATTTAATCACTAACATTCTGACGTCACATGAAAACTACAAATTTGGTTACTGTATCGATGTTCTGGGATTTTTAGTGGTCCTTACAGATGACAGCTACATCAAAGACACAGTAATTGTGCTTCAGTCATATATTTTACATCTTATAATTCTATTACCATTGAAATATATAATAAACTATATCTTATTTGTACATTGTTATTTCTTTATACAATAGCTATCTGTGTTGTGGTAAAAGTTTAACATGTTCATATACTCGGAATATATTTCTGTAACAAATTAGATGTTACATAAAATGCAAAAGAGCTAGGTAAAAGGTTCAAGATCATTATCAACGCCCAACCTACTATGTCTTGATAATAGACCCTAGATTGTAATATACGGGTACTAATAGAGTATTTTACACTTACAATTCCCTTACGAGAAACTATGGCTGGCTAATGACAAGGCCTTAGCACCCCTTGTCAGTGAAATTGGATTTTTAACCAGTTTTATGCATTTAACAATATTCGAGACTACTTTTATAATCTGTGATGATCTCTAACAGATTATAAAGTCCTGATTTGTTTGTAGAAGTATGTTTAAGTGTTTATTTATAGTATATTAAAAGTAAATTTATAATAATGTTAACCTCTATTTTTTTTTCTTTTTCCATACTATAGTCCAGGTCATGCACCATCGTGCTCCGACTCCATTACTTCCAAGATACGTGCCATTAGTCATGCGACCAGATTTGGCACTAGCTCACACAAATGGGGATTGTCGACTTTTTAGTATATAAATGATTCCTGCATATTTTCTTTATATTTAAAATGCCCTCTATAGTTAATTAAAATGTTGTCTACTTTCTTAAATGTGCTAAATTAAAAATATATTTTGTTCATTCTCTGACTAAAATCTCACTATCACAATAATAAGTAACCTGTACATAAATACTCAATTGACAACTGATAAAAAAATAAAGCATATTAAAGATAAATAGGACGCGACGGTTTAAATAGAAATGTTTCAATAGTAAATAATGCATAACTAGATAGTAAATTACATAATAAGATTAAGTTATTACAAAATATGCATACTTTTTTGTGTTATTAATATTTGAAGTACATCTTTACAGCTTAAATTATTCCCAACTCAACAATATTATCTCACTGTCTCATTATTAGAAAAAGTAACTAATTAATTGATCACGGATGATGTGAAACCTTTAAAACGTATTCATCGTGCTTACATCAATACGGCTAAATTAACTAAAAGTGATGTTCAAATTTAATTTAAATGTACATTGCTTGATTACATAATGTTGGTTTTCATGATCAATTCGTAAGAATCATTATTAAATTAAATAGTTATTCACGTACAAGTAATTGCTTACGAATAAAAATCCTTTTTATCACTATTATACGTCACCATATTAACTTTAAATAAATGATCAAACTACACGGTGTGAAGCAAATGAAATTGTAATTCCCAAACGTTGCATTTGATAAAATAATATTTAAATCTTAATTTTATCTATACTTAATATCCATAAAATAACGTCAAAACCATTTTATAATCGTCTTTTGGGTTAAATTAAGATACTTAGATTACACAACGTACCATGTTTTGTAAAGTAGCCTCGATACTAACCTACAACATTTCGTGACCCTTCGTTGTTGAGTGAAACACATATTAAAGATATATGTTACGGTGAGAAATAATAATATTATATTCATCATTATAAATATTTATTGAATACATATAGAGTGTCTCGTTTATAAAAGCAATTGTGTACTTTACAAGAGATAAATAAACATATTTATAGCATTTCATTCATGTCAACAGCTTCTACTTCATTAAGGGATACTAAGTAAAGATTTGATAAACTAGTTTACATTTTAAGTAAAGAACTTGAATGTTTCAATTTTAAAAATTCATTTATGATCTATAAATAACTTATGTTTATTGAACTTTTGAATAACTTTCGATTCGCATAGAATCCGAATAATAAATGTTGTCTAAACATTAACCTATCATATAAGCTTAGTAACTTAGGTAAAGTACTAATAATACTATAAGCCAAATTAAAACTGAGTTTTTTTATCATCAAATCTACCTAAAACATGATAAGATTACTCTTTGTAAAAAACATTTACTAGTTATATCAGGTAATTTTTTAGTCACGTAGCAAACAATGACACTCGAGGCAAACCTAAATCCGAGGTAACCGTTTGATTTGGTTTCCTTTGAAACTAGAACGGGTTGAAACTAGAATGGTTGCATAAACATTCAACTGGAAATATATTTTTGGAAGAAAGCTGAAAAAAACGTTAGCTCTAAAAACAATTTTCGTGTTCTATAACTGTGTGCAGCTTTATCCCTAAAGCATTCAGCCAAATAGTGAGATGTACTTTATCGATTAATACACCTATTTGTTTTTAGTTTAAATTTATTCGATTCAATCTTAACAAAGGATGTGAATTTTTCCGTAAATCTTAAAACCGATAGGTTTACATACAAGTTCATGGACCTCTAGTTTGACCATTTGATAAAATTGGTTATATACATTACATACATATATTACCGACGTTTCGGTTCCTTTACAAATATAAATTGCCAAAGTAGTTGTACAAGTTAACACAGCCCTTGTTCAAATACTGCAGGAAAACTTCAACCGCTGTTTATTTTTGGTGTGGTTGTGGAGTTTCATTTTCTGAAACTAAGGCCCTATTTCTGCCTCAACATTTGGACAACTATATAGATTTTCTATAAAGACACTATATATAATAAAGCGTTTGTAGCTTTGTACTAGATAGTTCTGTTCCAAAACCAATACTATGTATGAATATTATTTATTGTATTTTCTATGTAAATGATATCAACAAGTGCTCGACGCTAGACTGCAGCACCAGTAAATGCACAATAAACAAGAAAAGATAGTAGTGGTTAATTTCTTGAACCCAAGTTCGAGAAAAGAGATACCGCACAGACCAATTATAATATACTGTCTTCTCAAATTCTTTGGGTACTACAAACAAGATAGCAGTTGGATTAAAATTGAGCTAATTTCGATTTCCTTTTAATTAAAATTAAACATATTTACCGGTAACGTATTCGATATCTGAGTAAATTTCCTTCTTGTTGGACTGCAGTTAAACTTCGAGGCATTTAAATAAAACAAATATTTTCTGTTATGGTTAGGTTACGTTAGGTCAGGTTATAATAGGTTAGGTTAAAGTAGGTTAAGTTAGATTAAGTTAGATAGGTTAGTAAAGTGGAGCAGTTTTTAGAGCAATAGAATATTTATGAAACTGTAGGGAATAAACTGAAACAAAGTAGTGGCAGTGAATTAACGGAAAAGATCCAAAAATTTACCAAGATACTCATTTGAAAATAAACTAAAGAATATACAGATCGGTTTTAGTGTATTCATAAATGGCTTGAAAAACTACGAGGGGACTTTGGGGAGAGATAACTAAATTAACTACTCACATATTTTCTTTTTTAGTAGATTTTTACTCTTATGTTTCAGATATTTAAATTTCCTTCACTTTCATAAAATGGATATTCACTGCAATATTTAACTTCTTTTTGTTTCTAAAATTATGTTTGGATAAATATTATTTCTTAGCTCGCGCTACATAGTTGATTATTACTGTTAAGCCTGTATTATATATTTTTAGCATAGTTTACTTATTCTTGTACTGAAAATAATTGTTGTGTAGTTATAGTTTTGTCAAAATGGCTGTATTAGGTTTTTTACCTGTAGCTGTTATGTAAAGTGTCATAAATAAATTAATAAATTATTGAAAATAATTAATTACCTGATATTATCGATTGCATCACGGCTCAGACAAAGAACGTGTTTTCTTTTATGCTATATTTCCCCTAAAACCGGAGATCTTTACGATTTGAACAATTTTTTAGACTTTAAATTCTGTTAGTGGATTAGTTAGTATGTTTAATAAATTTATTTTCGTTGGTAAATTTACAATAAATGTAGTTTTTTAAACATTAATGTTTTAAAGTAATTATATATTTATAAATGTACAGAGAGTTGAATTTGATATTTTGTAAAAAAGAGTTGTTTATATGTAGAAACCAATATATGACTAAATGTTGGAATATACGCAAACGTACTGAAGCGATTTATTTGAAACAGTTACATTTATAAACAATCGAATTCCTCGTTTAACATATCAGTCTCTGTTCAAAGGCTCCAGAGACAACCAATGTTTCTGATGACTGAATACCATTCGACTTCAAAGCAGGTTGAACTCCGATATTTCTAATTCAATTTAAATGCAGTGTTTGACATTACGCACTGGAAAAGGAATAAAAATGATTTGTTAAACTCCACAGTTATTTGCTTCGTATGACAAAACAACCGTATTTATTTATATTTACAATTGAATTTTTACTTATTACAAATACATGTTTAAGACATAAGATATTACACAAATTTACACTGATTGATTGTTTATAAAAAATACACAGCATTGATGATTATACGCACCTTACTCTGGTTTATTAATAATAAGATCTATTAAATGAATGTAGTGTAAATTCAAACACAATTTAATTTGGTAATAATTACTCAGTATTCACTTTAATTAAGTTATCGTGTATAGAGAGAGGTGAATGAATGGGATTAGAGTAGATGAACAAGAGTAGTCATTGTTACTTTCTGAAGTGAGCCGTTCCTCTGAAAGAGCAATTTATTAATATCCCATTAGCCAGGACAACTAGAGGACATATAGCTTTACGTGGAATCCGGACCTAGCAGTTTTGGTAATATTTTCAGGTAAGTGACAAGCCAGATACTCAGTTCTCTTCCCTACACAACATCTGGACCCTGACTAGCACACAACATGGACCGGGGGGACTTCTTTAGTACTGTACACGTCGATGGCAACCACTGTGTGTACGAAGTGTCAGTATTAAGATAACCGAGTATAGAACCTATCACCTACAATCTCCAAAAAACATGTTCCTAAGTAGCTGTGTTACAGCACTGAACTTCTAATGCCAAGTAATGCATGATTTGTGATGACAAATCTCCATTTGTTTATATTACCATATTTTTTTAATATAAATGACAAATAATGCTTATGAATGTTATTTTTATGCAAGAATTTATGTTTTTTAAATTTTTATCTGTAACATGTTTGATGCTGTTCATATTTAATATGACGTCAATATCATAAACATAAAAATTAAATCTATTTTTGATCTTTTTTTAAAAGACTTAACATGTGTAAATGCATTTTTGCTGTCAATTATGAGGATATATCAACGTTGTTTGTACTTACAGTCTAGCATTTAGTTAGTGATAGATAAGCATGTGATTCTTTATGTGATGTTAGTTTATGGAAACTGCCCTTCCATAATACCAAGAATTATTTTTTTTAATCCCTACACTTACTATGGAAATATTTATGAACATCACTCTGTGTTTAGAAAGAAACTTTAAAGCTACGACCTAAAAGATGTCTAGACCTATGATTTACAGTTTGAAGATACTTCTGCTTCCTTTCCGGATCATGTTTTCACTGACAACCCTACTGTGTTGTGCACGATAATCGGAGAATACTTAGAGTCTATTTATCAAACATTTTATAATGATAAATTGTGGAATGTAGAGCCACAATAAGGAGCCATTTAATAGTAGACAAAATAACTAAAGAACATGCAGCTTTACGTGGCATTTTAACAATACCTATAGTATCGATCCTAAGTTCCGCAAGCCTGGTATTCGGTTCTCTAGCACCCCGACTTACATAATACGGATAGCCTAGACTTCTCTAGTAATGTCCGCGTCGATGGTGACCATTGTATGGACACTAGGTGACCTAGGTAGTTCTTTCTAATGCGTATTTTTTGAACTGCCCTAGAATTTTAATTCATAGATCATCAATTAATTAAATCCCCCTACATTATCAACTCCTTTTTTCAATGACAATGCTCTCTATTTTCAATGTAAATGTTTAACTAAAATATAATAATGCTAGTCTGTTGTTTTTTTTTTTTTTTTTTTTTTAATACAATGTCAGATGAGTATTTCCTACATTTGTTAAGGCCGACTTGAATATTTTTCATGTACTGCTCCCCAAGATACCATACTAAATTCTATTTAACAACAGCTGCCGTAAGTCGCAGGAGTCAAAAAAGACATTGGTCAAACCACACATTCTTCTTGTCACTTAGGAAAGTAAATAACTAGAAAGTCATTGTAAATAGCAATAGCTACTAGTAAATAAGACTAGTGTGTATACTTAAGAATAGGTGGTCCTGTAGCTCGGAATACCAAAATTAATAATTAATTTTTGTATATTTATAAATTGTTTATTGTTATTGTATGTAAACATATAAATTTATAAATATATGGTATACATAAGAGTTTAATTATTGATTTGTGTAGACCTTTTTACCTTTTTATAAATATAATTGTACAAATCAGTTTGTTTAATTTTTTTTAATTTCTTTAATATCAATAGAAATATAATTTTTAATCAATGACATTTTCATTTAACAGTAAAAAAAAATACCTTATTTGAATTTTCAAGCTATAACGGGTATTCGCTTTGCTTAAAATTGAATATTATATCCAACTGGTTGGATGCATTCCTTTCGCCTGTCCCATCTGGTATTAAAATGCGTTAGATTCAATTGTTTCTTATAAAATTCCAGTATTTTCCAATAAACTACATTTTAATTACAACATTTGCTTATTAACAAAAAAGAGCTCACATATTTCTAATTATGTTTTGTAGTTGTTAAAAAATAATTAATTTAGTATTAAAAATATTTAGCAGAAATGAATAAGATATTCTAAAAAAAGTATTTTTTTAAATATGTTGTGATATACAAACAATTTATTCTTAGTACTTAACTTATTAAACTTACTTTTGTAATTTATATATAAATAATTTAAATATAATTTTTTTTTAATTTAAAGTAAATCGTGATTTGTTATTGTAGTGATCATATCTGGGACCCAACTATTACAGTTCATACATTGAAAGTGTACTATCATGTTAGTCACTCTATATCGTTATCTAATACGAGGGTCGTCCAGAAAGTAAAGAACGATTGCGCATCACGGACAGCGCAGTTCCCCCACCACCGCGGGAGTGAGCTTATTCTTTAGTCCAAACCTTCCGCTTCAGTTTGAGCTGTGTAGCGGTGCCGTGAGGCCACGTTTGCGTCTCATGTGGAAGTTCAAAATGGCGGCGCCAATTGAAAATCCCGCCAAGTGTGAAGTCCGTAGTGTGATTCGGTTTATGAATGCGCAGCATGTTCGTCCCATAGAAATTTATAGACAAATTAAGGCAGTGTACGGTGACAATGCGATGAACGAGTCATCGGTGAGAAAATGGTGCATTCAATTTAATGAAGGCAGAACTAGTGTGCACGACGAGGAACGAAGTGGAAGGCCGTCACTCGTTACTGACGAGTTGACAGCGAAAGTTGACGAAAAAATTCAAGAAAACTGGCGTTTCACTTTGAGCGGTCTACTGGCATTTTTTCCACTGCCAGTAGACCGCTATAAAACTATAACTGGCATTTTTTAGATTTAGCTAAAATATACAAATACATACTTAATCATGTGCAGGCCTAACACCAACTTCTATTTGGTCCCGATTTTACACCATTTAGATTCTTTAATGAATCAGATCCCTAATCCTTTGCTGATGACCTTCTTGCCCACTCATAAACCTTTCCACCCACCATCCAACACACTTATATCGACAATCTTCCACATACCATACATGTACTAGTAATAGTTTATCTCCCCACCCACCTAAATAAGTACCACAACGATGATGTAAATTTCCTGCTCAGCACATACCTACCATGGTGACAAACCACGACCCCTAAGGAGGCTAAGAGAGCGATGAGTGATGATTATCTAGCTTTACTGTCAATCCCATCTGTTACGTCCTTTCGGTATGTCAGTGTAATGTAAGAAGAAGGTTTACTCTCTCACAATTAGCCAAGTTTACAGCAAAATTAAACAACGTAACGGCTTCTCTAATGGCACCTTACAGTACAAACTGTCTCGTGGAATCCAGTCTTTAGCTGACGTTAGCTAGAATTACTGCCGAGGAACTTTTCGTAAATTATTATTGTTATAGTGTATTTTCAGAATCAAGCTTTTTAAAACACATAGACCTAATTTGTGTATTCCATGACATATTTAAGAATACAGCAAAAAAGGAGTTTATTTCATAAACATAAACGTTTCCTTTGTTTACAAATAAACCTTCAATGAAAAAGCCCTGTACAGTACTAAAATTTCTAACAAAACTCTGTGTCATTCACCCCAATTTAAATTATTTTCAGAAACTGTTAGTATATTTTGTAGTTAATAGTACAGAATAGAATCAATTGTGTATAAATTAATAATACAGTACAAGTAAACGTCACATAACACAAATTTATTACAATACAAGCACAAAATGCACAAATATATTACAATACAAGTAAAAAATGCACAAATATTATGGTGATCAATTTCTTATTGAAAACCTAAATTAATAACTATTGACGCCTCTCCAGTAAAATCTACCAAACAATATAAATATTTTATAATTTAAATTCAGTGTTATTGTTTTTTACAAACTCTCTGTCAAAATGTTTCAGTGGAACAATCCTAAAGAAGTATCAGTTTGGTAATTTACAAGATAAAAATAATACCTAAGCAATTTTTTTTTTCGATACATTTTCAAAAACTTTATTGGTGTTTTTGTTACATGAAATATAACTATTTTACAACTAACTATTTTTTTTATTAATAATGTATTAACACAAATTATTTAATGCTTCAATATGTAGAACTGATACGCCGTAGGAACGGCCGTAGATAAGGGGCTAAGGCGCTGGCTTGCCGCGCTGCCGGTCCGGGTTCGATTCCCGATGTGACCTCTAGTAGATTTTGCCCTGCCACTCCCGTGGTTCGGAAGTTACGTAAAGCCATTGGTCCCCAGGTTAAGTGTTAGAGAGGGCCTTAGCTCTAACTTCACCTGGTAAAATAAGACAATCTTTAACTTTAACTTTTAACAGAGTAAATTCTTATTTTGTATCCTCAAGCTATTTCGAAGAGTGTTCTTCATATTTTATAATGGTAGGTTGTTTAATTCAGGATGTTTAATATGATAGGGTCTTTATGCCTTCAGTTATCACGTGATATTGTACGCTAAATTTTGCTCGTCAATTTTTTCATAGTACTTTTTTCCCCATTAAGATATAAGAGTAAAATTAATGTTCAATTTTCAATCAGCTTAATTCTTTTCTTCATCCACCATTGAGATGTACTTAAAGTCGACTCAGAACTTTAGATATCATGCATTCTATTGTGTAATCTTCAGATGGCTATACACTATTTATTTTCGACTTACATCTAAGTGCATTGCCTAAATATCAATAAACGAAGTGTAATGTCATATATGGCAGATGTATGCGAAACATTCGTACCAAGAAGTACCCACAGTCCAGCTTGTACATACATGCTGTATACAGTTTAGTTTCAGTATACAGACAATTTCCAAAATAATGCTGTACCATCAATAATCATGAGTAATGTTCATAAGACAGGTTTTTATGGATAGATTTAATTATCTACTATATATAGGTATAAATAAACACCTATTGATATATTCTTAATAATTATATTTCACTTTTTTTTTTTTTTTTTATTCATAAGACGCCGATCGTCACGATATGGGTGAATATGGATTTAGAATGAGTGTGATGAGTGTAGATGAGCGAATGTGAACTTTTGATAACGCATCAATATAGTTTAAATAGTTAAATATTTTACAAACTTTATTTTATCATATTCGTTACCATAAAGTATATGTGAGAATGTTACGACATACGTTTTAAGTTTCTATAAAAATATGAACTAGCCATTTTAAAATGTATTTTTGTTGCAAATAAAACATCACTACACCAAATAATCAATTTACAGAAGAGGAAAAACAAAATTAATGCATATTATAATATTGTTTATATTGTGGTCGATAACAATATTTTGTTGGTTTAGTAGGCTAATGATATGTTTGTGGTCTAGAAAGATCATATTTCCTTACAATTATAGAATTCAATAATTTATTATTTGTTATATATAGAAGTTGAAATTTGTATACAAAAATATTTGTAAATAATAATAATAATAAATAATATGAAATGTATTGATTAATCTAGATATAATCACACCTTCTAATATCAATCCCAGTTAATTTCAAACTATTTTTCACCTAAACTAACTTGGGATGTATTTTATGGTCGAAACAAGTTTCTGGTATCAGACCCTACGACTGTCAGGATAGGAACTAAACTTTCCCCTATGAAGAGCACTATGGTGTGTTACTTTTGCACGAATAAGTTGGGAATGGCAAATGCATACTATGGATCACATATTTAATGTTTACCAGCGTTCTTTTCAGGGGGTAAGAGCTAATACCAATTATGTAGCCTTCGTTCACCCAGAGCAACAGATTTTGAATGGTTGCGAAACCTGGATTTAGCTTTGTGATGGGAGACCAAGACTTTATATTTTGATTTTTTTTTTTTTTTTAATATCACACATTATTCCCACTATTTCTTTTTTCCTCTCTTTATAATTTGGCATCTGGCCATTCTATAAACATGTTTTAAAACAAATGTGTTCTTTTATAAGTGACAGTTTACAACATTTAAATTATATTTATCTTTTGCCGTCGAAAAGTAATAAGTGTTTACCAAAAATAGCTGAAATAACAGATCTAGTTAAATATTTTCTTTTTTAATTATTAATTAAAGTTTTGTTGAGATAACCCATAAAATTGAATATTATTATAACATAAAGACGAGAATCTCTAACCACCTTTTCACAATGAAAACATTTTCTAAAAGTCATACATAATGAAACTGACATCGATATTAATTAGATAAAGAGTTGACTAAAGTTGATTCCAACTGCATAATTTAGTACTTTCGAAGTTGCGTAGCTTGAGGTTTATTTAAGTTAGCAACATTTGATGAACCACCATCAACCATGTACAACGTTCATGATTAAAATGTTAAGCTACATTCATAGTGACGTAATTAACACTTTTTTTACGTGTTTATGTGTTTAGATCACAAGCCTATCTAAAAAAGCATAAAATTAGTGCGATATATATTAATATGCATGGAATCTATTTAAAAAAACCATAAAGGCTAAGTGATTTGAAGTTTTTTTTGTTTTTGTTTTAACTTCACTCGCCAGTTTAAATGGGCTCACAGGCCTGTGCGTGAACTTTGTTCGACGAGTGAAGTAGACTTTGCCCTCCACAGTCCGAAGCCTTAGCAACTGAGCCACCACGCCGGCAAGGCTACAGTTTTGTGCTGATGATTTTTATATTACCAAGGTTAGCTGGTAATTAAGCAAAACTATTTTTAATTCAATCAGTTCGTTAGAATTTATTTAAGAAAGTTAAACAAAATACTTATCAAACTTTTCCTACCTAGTAATAGTATACAGGGTATCCATTAGTATCTAAAACCAATAAATTTTTTTACGAGTTATAATATTTCAATTTCCTTCTTATATGTTGCAATCTTATTTACGACTAATGAACTAAGCGACAAGCAAATAAAACCAATGAACAACTCATGTGACCTACTCACTTATACAGAGAGGGTCACATAGTTTTCTTAAACATATACCAAATAATAACATTAACTAAACATAACTTTACCAAACCACATGTATCATATTATTCAAACACAGTTTTTTTTAAATATGTACACGAACTGCAAATACGATATGGATAGCATACTGCTTATAACAATTTAATGGTTAATTTTACAAATTAAGAAGTCTTAAACACTTTTCTCATCTACTAAATCCTGTTCCCAGCATTATAGTTGATAGATTATCTCTGTTGAATCCTTTCAATATTTGCTAAAGGTTGTGTAGACTTAATAAACCTTACATCACTTCATTGGTATAGGATTTCGTAGTTGTTCTTAATATATATTATATACTATAAATAACTAATACTCATTGTAACTAACAGTACTTGTGTATATCAACAATGGAGTCACTCATAGTGAGCTGAGTATTAGGCTTATCTTAGAAGATCGATATATCTATGTGGATGGTACAAACGATGTCGGAGACTACGCCACTTGTAGTTTCACCGCTCTTCGATGTATTTCCAATATAGTGTCCAATATATGTCGTCAATATACATGAAGTGTCCGCATAATTCAATACACTCTGACCCCACGTGTGGCGTAGGTGGATTTCAATATAATACTAATATGCCTTTATGAGATATGACAATTATTCATTATTATTGTCTGCTCGGGTTTTAATTAAACCATAATTATGGCATATGAAACAATATTGCAAGTACTGATTTATTGCATTGGTTGTATATACATTTTGTTAACATTGCTTGCTAGTTCACATGGGCTCGGAGCCTGTGTGTGAACTTTATTCAATGATTGAAGTACCGACCGTTAGCTCAGTTAGAGATTCGAAACTTTACCCTCCAGATCTACAGCTACTGACAACGACGTCAACAATAATCTGTATTTCATATTTATATATAACTTATTCAATTTACAAAAGTATTCATCAAAATATAGCGACAAGCGCCGAATTTCATAAAACATCTGATACATCAGAAGTATTCTTGAAAGGAAGAAAATAGAAAAGAGTCCAATAACCTTTATTTTACTACATAATACTACAGTATAACCGGTTATAACTGGCTCTTGAATATATTTTATATATTTATTCAAATGTTTAGCTTTCCTCAAGTATTAATAATGTCAATAAGATAAGTATTTTTCCTTGTGGGAGTTTTGTTAAATACTTTATTATTTTTAGTGCTATTATAAAAATAGGTTACCTTTAGCCGTTGGGGATATTAGAGAATAGTTTAACATAATTCTCAGTGCATTCCCACTGAGTAACCCTTGAACTACCCTTTTGAGTAACCCATATTAAGAGATGTGGTTACATAATATTTGAGACTCTACATGGATGAGTATTACAGGACAGATTTAGTAAGATTATAATCCATATGGATTTTTCATTCAATGCTAAATAGTATGCTTCTATTTAACATCTGTTTTGAGGGCTAGTATTGTAGTGATAGTGTAGTCTCATGTAATGCAGATCAAACTAGCAGTAGTGGTAGACCTCCCTAATATATCATATAAATTACTAGCACAACTATTCTTATAAAAATGAGACCCTAACATTTTTAAAATGCAGTTATTTCCATAAAATAATTATATTATTAGCAATGAAAATTAACATTTTAGTGCGTAATTATGTATATGGACTAAAATTATAACTTAATATTTTGCAGTGAAAAAGTTACGATTGTATTGATGTACTAGTATTTCAAGTGAGATGTGAGTAAACCAACTCGTTTTTTACAGCTCTGTTTACAGACAGAACCTCAACCGAGTGACAATCTGATCAACAGCAAGAAAACTATATCCAACGAGATAATATAACATTTGATTTAGTTCCCACTGTAAAGGGAATGGGTTGAGTGATTTGATTTATATATATGGGTATGAAATCTTCAGATGGAGATAATTTGATCAGTCTTGTCAAATGTATTCCATACTTTCTTAAGCGAAAAATACTTACACACATTTTAACATATTTAATACTAATTTATACAAAGAACAAACAAATTTAAATCATATTTAAAAATTATTTTATCAAATTACACGTAAAATATTTCATTTAAAAAATATGTAGTCAAATACAAAATATTATTTGTACGTGGTGAAATTATAAAAAAAGGTCGTATAGCTATAACAATAAACTATTTCTACGTATAATTTATTTAAGATAAAACAATAAGTTAATATTGATCAAATATATTGTTAGATATGATTTACTAATGTAACCCAGGTACAAACAATTTTCTTGTTAATATACTTGTTAATACAATTTTACTCGTATATTATAAAACTTATATAGTTAGAGGAAATTGTATAATATCTAAAACACGAAAATTGGACAAATGTCTTAATAATTTGTTAATAAAAACATTGTGTATTGAAAATACATTAATTCAGTGCTTTTACTCTTTTGTACGAATTTCATCATATCTTTATATAAAAACAAGAAATATATTATAAATAGTCGAATAAAATTGATTTCCTTTTAAAATATGCTAAAGGTTCATATAAGAAATTAAGTATATATTTAGTCATTGATCTGGAATAGGTTTCAAACCCAGTAGAGTTTGGGCTCTAAAATCACGCTGGATTTGTGTATAGTATGAGAGAAAAACTGGGGTTTATTTTAACGTATGTGCTAAATAAAATGTATCACTTGCAACACACTCAACAATCACTAGTAGTAACCTAAGCTACCTTAAACACGGATGTTTTCTTTCAACTCAGGAAGACCAGTCTGGAAGGCTCTGTGGAAGGAAATACGTGACCGAAAGTGCACATTATTAACTATGTTTTAAAAATGTCTTTAAGAATGAAACTATCCCGTGATATTTCCTGTGTTGTCATCTTGTAGAGATCCCTTCTAGTTACAAAAGTGTAAAACTTTAATTTAACAGGTTGTAACTCTTTTAGTATCTCATCTCTTTCTATCTTTTTAAAACTTATATTTTTATGTCCATTTTTCAGAGTGTAGAAATGTACTTTATCAAAGAAAACTATACTTTTCAGACTCTTTTCTTAATTAAACACCAGCCTCGTCACACTGTCTTGTCTGAGTAATGCATTTTATGTCGCTTGGATAAAAATAATACTTCGACAAATAATAATAAATATTAGAGTAAAATGTAATCTAGTATATCACAGACCATCTCTTGGTGAACCAAAACCAATCAGTTGAGGTAACCGTTTGATTTGGTTCTATTTGAAAGTGGAATGGGTATGTGGTGTTTGTATATCTGATGCAATGAAATCCTCCAATCGGAAACAATCTCGTTTGCTACGTCACCTTAATCAATCATGTGCCATGTTACATCTAAAATACACATATAAATACCTAGGAATGAAATAGTTAATCTTTTTTAAAAATAAACATGGATTTGGAAGGTTTTAGTAAATAGTGTTACTATATTAATATTTCTTTCTGATTTTAATTTAATTGTTTTCGCTACTCTTAATACAGAATTCTCATAATTTGTTTGTATATTTTACCCTATAATATTGAAATAGATAAGTAGGTTGACTGATCTCCAAATTATATCAAATAGATGATTTACATCAACACCTAAAATAAAAGCCAAAAAAGTATTATATATTGATACTTATGTAATATAGGCTCCACCCCATCCTTGATTGTTTTACTAAAATGTATGAGTACCTTATTTTGGCGAATTTGACAGCTGTTGTTTAGGTAATAACTACTTCTTTGATTATTGAATAAAAGAACAACAAATCAGAAATAATTCTTTAAACAATTTAAAATTAATCCGTAATAACTGCGTTGTTTCTCAATATGTTTGGATAAGATACAGAGGTTGAAAGATGTACATCTCCCAAGAGTCCTTTACATTTATGTATAACATGTTCTGCAAGCCTACAACCAATTCCTCTCCATTTTATGACATATAACACACAGCTTTGTGCTTAATATTTTCGTTAGGATATGAAATACGTTATTATGTTTTTGGGTTTTAGTAATATTACATACAGTTTATAGTACATACGTATTTTTTCCTACCTATCACAAGTATGTTACGTACATACAAGATTACTAAAAGAACTTGTTTGGTAGTTAATCTCAGAGAATCATAGTGTTATTTTCAGGTTAGTTAATCGTACATAAAATGGTTATAATAGTATTAATTTTGAAGTAATTTTTAATATAAAAAATAAAATCCCTTGTGTTCCTAGCTCTGACGTCACCAGAATAATAATATTTAGCACACATAGATATGTTTTAATTACGTAATATAGTTTAAAAAGCATGTCCATGCTCTCTCTCTCTCTCTCTCTCTCTCTCTCTCTCTCTCTCTCTCTCTCTCTCTCTCTCTCTCTCTCTCTCTCTCTCTCTCTCTCTCTCTCTCTCTCTCTCTCTCTCTCTCTCTCTCTCTCTCTCTCTCTCTCTCTCTCTCTCTCTCTCTCTCTCTCTCTCTCTCTCCCTCTCTCTCGTTGCGCTTACGTAATACTGTAGTAGTGGTGTTCTCTCTAGAACTATTTTTTTTTTTTTTTGTCAGGCCAACACTCGATAGGGAAAGAGATATTTTTCTTTATACTGAGGATCTATATTTATGTATTAATTACACTTCAAACTCATACAAACAAAGCAATATTTTTACTATAACCCTTTTGGGGTATTGAAATGCTTCATCAACACATTAGGGTTTACTCTTGTTAATTATTCTGTTTTTGTGTTAGGGTAGGCCTCAGAGAAGAAATTATCAGAGGTCACATTCAATAGTGCACTGAATGTTTTTCGTTGTAGAACTTGGGGTGTCGAGTATTTAGTTCTCCAGTTAATCGTGTCGATTGAAGGACCTCCACTATAGTCAATACTTCCTCAAATTCTCTTCCAAACTCTCTAGAATAAACTGTAATATTATTTATAAAATTTTAAATTAGTGGTAATATATTTATCTTCCACTTAGGCATTGGGTGTGGCCAATGTTTTATTTCTCTGAGGATTTTTATTTTGTCCTAATGAATTTATTTATTTAGATAAGTGTCTCTAAAATAGATTTTAGGTAAAATTATGAAACATATTCATAAATTGACACGATACCTCTATCCTACAAATATGGAAGCATGAGAAAATTCATAGAACAAATAACTTTTGCCAAGTTTATATTCTAAGACCTATTCTTTTATGTCTTTCACATAGTGAAGCAAGAGCAGTCAGTTTGCCTTCATTTGTTACACTTATAGCAAGCAACTAGTGTCAGTGATGCAATTAGGGTTGATGAGTGAGCAATTAACTTAGTTAATTACCACTCCCTGAAAGATGTGCAGCCCACGTGTTTTAGCTGCTATACAGTAAACTTAGTGAGTACCTCCTTTTGAGAAATGAATACATTTGTTTTAACTCAAATATTCACAAAAACTTGTATAACTCAGCAAATCCTTTTAATATCGTTACGACTTCACATTTTTTAATAAAAAAGACAGTACACGTAAACGTCACACAACACAAATGTATTACAATATAAGCACAAAATGCACACATATAGTACAATACAAGTACAAAATGCACAAATATTATGGTGGTCGATTTTGGTGAACCACGCTCACCATAATATTTGTTGGTGTTTTGTGCACCTATATATTTGTGCATTTTGAGCTTATATTGTAATAAATTTGTGTTGTGTGACGTTTACTTGCACTGTATATAAACAAACATGTATTATGCTAATTAAATAACTATTAATAAAAAGCACAAATAATATTTAAGTACACAATGTCATCTATGGTCTAAATGTGTGGAATCAGAGGACTATGTTAGTAGCTTGTGACAAAACTGTCCATAGATTTCCTGTGTTGCTCCTGTGTTTCGGTAGTCTGGATAGGCCATTGGTCCAGCGATCCTATCATAGAAAAATCATAGACTTCCCAGATAAGCTGAATTATTTACTATTATGCCAAAGAATTCTAGTTATTTATCTAAAATAAAAAATATAAATGGTAGTATCAATGAATATATTTTCAGTACACGTCATAAAATAAAATACCAATGAAGCCTGGTATTGAAGAAAAAACATTATCTGAAGGTAAAAGGAAAAATATCTAGATAAAATTATGATCAGAGTAATATATATATATAAATCTTATACACAAAATTGGATGTGAATCTTTAACACGGCTCCTCCTTAGATTCTTTCTTGTCACTCTTTTTGAATAAGGCAGAATAAGGTGTAAAGGGAGAAGTTAATATTTAGATCTTATTCGAAAACATTATTATAAAATGATAATGATTTTTTAAGTTAAAGTATTAATCAAATTTTTTACACAATGAAAAGAAGTATGCTAATGTCGCGATAAAGTTTTAAACACAGAGAATTGAATACTAAGTCATTGAACATTGAATCTTTCAAAACTACATCTCACGGAATGGGCAGGTGTAATTTAAATTAACCTTAAACATTAATTTATATATTTTCTTTCCCATACACCTACAGTGCTACTGACCCACCTGCCCACCCATACACGTACAGTGCTACTGACCCGTCTCCCCACCCATACACGTACAGTGCTATTGACCCACCTGCCCACTCATACACGTAACCCACCCGCCCGCCCATACACGTACAGTAGCATTGACCCATCCGCCCGCCCATACACGTACAGTGGCATTATAATAATAACAAGTATAATTAATTTAAAAAGAGTGAATTATATTTATAATGTAGTTTATATTTTTGTAATTGTATTTATACTCTATTACAAATTTTGTAATTGTAAGTATTGAGCACTCTATTACAAATATTATATAGTGCAAATGTCCTTGAATAATGAATTTCCAATACAATAAATTTGCTTTACTTTAAAAAAATATCTCAACTGCCACCAATCCTGCAAAACTGACTTTAATTAAATTATTAATATAATATTTTTTAAAATTTAACACTGAACACTGCAGAAAGATATTGATTTTTAAGTTTAAACCAAAGCTACAATTTTGATGTTATTTTATAATGGGATTTGATTACAAAAATTTGTTTGTTAGTTAATAAACCTTTACTGTTATAAAATAGTGCTTTTTTTAGATATTTTAACTGAGATAACTGATATATTTATGGTTTTCTTACATAAAAATAACTCAGATCAATAAAAAGGAGATCATTATATAAATACTTATTTTAAGACCAATTTTCAAAAGTTTTACTCAGCTAACCCCATTGGGGGACTTTATGGGTGTAATTAACTGCCCATTTTTAAATTGTAGATTAGCTAAGTTAATGAAATGAACTCTCTGCTCATTTGCATTCTTTCAAACCCTCAGTTAAAAACTTTAAACGCCACCTTTAGAAGGTACGATAGCATCTTAGAAACTATTAATCATATCTGTCTTATCATTACATGGATTACGATTCTTTTTTTTTAAGATGGTTCACTTGTAATATTGTACTACAAATTATGTTTAAGATGAGCACTTTGATAAATTTAAGTGTATTACTAGTGTGTTTTATTAACTATTACGTCAATAAAAGATCGGAATTACATTCGAACGTGGTTATCTTTACTTAAACAGCAAATAATATAATAAACAAAACAATTATACGAAAACAGCTGTTACATTTGTAATTAATTAATTCTAATCATATAATTCGAAACTTTACTATACTTCACCTTCCCACTGAGTTAACTCCTATCAATATTTAGTTTCTAGTATATCATTGATTTTCTTAACTGGTCCACATGGTTTTTTTAAGACTTAAGCATTTGCTTCTATTTTCCAAATATTTCTAACCCAATCTTTTTATAATCGACACACTCCTCCAAACTATACTGCCATTCTTTACTTCTGACCAAAATATAGGTTCAATTATTTTAAAATATTTTACAGATGTTTTTTCATATCTGTACTTCTCTTTCCACCTACTTTATTCTCTTCGATTTCTTTTGTCTCAGACATACTAAATCTTATTGACACCAAAGGCGGCGTCCGATGAAAAGTTCCACAGGAGATATTCCTGCAGTTATGTGAGGTGTTACTCTATACTTAAAAAGAAAACTTTGTAAATAGGCATCAAGTCTTTTGAGTGATTCCTCTTGACAAAATTTCCTTAACGCGTTTTTCATAGTTCCAACGTGTTTCTCAACTGTCCCATTAGAAGATGGGAGATAAGTTGGTGTGGTGATATGTTTTATATAAAATTGTTTACAAAAAGGTTCAAATTCTCCAGATGTTAAATAAGTAGCGTTATCTGTTATTTATGTTTTAGGAATTCCGTTTCTACATATTAACAACTTCAATTGTTTCACTATTACAGCTGTTGATGTTGGATTCACTTTTATTATTTCTGTCCACCCAGAATATGCATCAACAACTAAGAGAAAATGTGAGTTCAGAAAGAGTCCTAAGAAATCAATATGTTCCAAGGTTCATCACTTTTTGGCCATGTTACTAAAAACTTATGTTGAGGTTCTCCAACACCATACATGTTACATAAACTACAAGTTTGAGATAATCGTTCTATTGCTCAACCCATTGCTGGCCACCATACGTAAGACCGTGCTAATGCTTTCATTTCAACCGTTCCTAAGTGTGTGTCGTGCAAATTTAGTAAAATATTTTGCATCAATGATAAAGGATTGAGGCAACATCCACCCACAAAAACACGTCCATCATGTACAGATAGTTTTTTCTGTTTGAAATAAAAAGATTTCAGATCAAGAGACACGATCTTGTTTGGACAACTATTTATCACATATTTCTTAACTTCATTGAGAACTGTGTCTTTTTCGGTGTCTGCTCTAACTTACTTAGTTGTAATGGGTAGTTTGTTAGTATTTTATTCGAAAATCAGTCCTACCACTGTGTTTTAGCCCTCATCATTTTCGTCAAATTCACTATTTTCACCAACAGGTAACCGGCTTAGACTATCTACTGAGACCCATCCCCCCCCACCAAAGCAGGAAAGCGTGCCAACCGGGGGGATGGCTCAACAAATCGAGCGATGGGATCACGGGTGGCAGTTGGAGGGTCAAAATAACACTCGGCAGCTGAGCAAAACTAATTTTATTTCAAGAAACATCATTTAATAAATCAAAACGGCAGAAGGCCACAATATTAATTCGTAATTAAATAAATAACAAAACACACAAAATTTAACAATATAACGACAAAAGCTACCAAAACACTTAACGCTACAAATACCAAAACTACAATTAACAAACTGTATGGCCTATCTGCAGTTTTGGCCTGAGACACCCAAAACGTAAGAAAATATTAAGCCCCAAATAAACGTGAAAATTTAGAAAACTTTTGGATCACAACACTTAAACCGGCAATTTAGCCCACATATCCCTTGATTCCACCGGGCCAGGGAGTAAGCCGGAATCCCTGGGCAGCTCCGAATTAAAAGTTAAGCAAAAGAACAATAATCCCCTTTTGGTGAAAGTTTAAAAAATTAAACAATTAAAAAGAAAATCTAACACGGTACCGTTCGAGTAAAAATGCACTTCAGAACCCCCCCCCCCCTAATACACTTAACAAAAAAAATAAATAACAATAACTAGACCTAAACATATAAATAAATCACATAACTTAACCATAGGGACCTAACCACTATAAAATCTAAAAAGATATAACAACAAATAAAACTAATTAATTAATAACAAGAAATATAAATATAAATAAATATTAACACCCAAAAGTTCTTTTTGTATTTCAAGTTTTTCCTTTTTTTTTTTTTTTTTTAAATAAAAAAAAATATATAAGTCCCCATGGCTGTTTTCTCACTTTGTCCAAACAGTTTTAGGCCTAGTCACCAATTACATAGTTCCACAAACTTTTTTTTTCCGCTTTTATATTATATAGCACTTCCATTTTTTTTTTCTTTATAAATACTTGAACAGCAAAACCCCCAGCTCAGCCGCCGGGAAAACAACATGGAGAGCACTGACCTGAGGACAGAAGACTCATACCCAAAGATGTAGGTGGGGCAGCAGGGTCACCAATGGCCTCTATACATGGTCCTCAGGCCAGGCTGGCAGTGTGGATGGTAGAACTTTGCCCGGACGACCGGCTGAGGGAAAATGTCCCACTCGAGGACCCTGGACTGCAAGGTTAAACACAGCCATTAAAAATAGAACAGCCATCACAACAAAATATTACACATAACAACTAAAAATATAAGGGTGCCTGATTTAACAAAACTTAACATGAAGAGACAAACTTATACATGATTGGAGCAACAAGACAGTGAAAGATTAACTTTAGGCTATGGAATATTTAACAACTTACAATTTAACCAATTACAAGTTAACAAATTACCAAAGAATAAATTGCGTATATGAACTAAAAATGACAAACTGAACACTAGGCTATGGAAACATGCACAATAGGTTATAACATGAAAAGCTAAAGATAGGCTAGGTTATTGTCAATGAACAAAAAATATGGTAAATCGGTAACTACAACTGTAAAAAGGCTCAACAAAACATTAAACAGAATTACAATTGAAAATAAAGGCAGATATAAAAAGCATTAACGGTAATTAACGGTAAAAAGTAACATGGAAGCACATGGCTTTAACCTAGTCTGAGAAACATCTAGACAAAGAAAATACAAATTTAACAAAACCCTAAAACACAAGCAAGAACGATTAATATTATTGAAACAAAATATTCTCACCAAAAGGGTGATTAGATATTAGAAATTTACAAAAGAACACTTACGTTTCGGGAACCTTAGCCTAACATAGTCTCGTGACGAACGGCTGCAGTGAACAAGTGAACAGACAGGCCAACTTGACCGAAGCTGCTGGAACACGGAACGAAACGGAACTGGGCCAACGGCTACCAACTACGCGGAACGCAAGGCAAAAGCGAATCCCAGGCAGCCTGGCAGACAATGACGAAAAAAACGAAACTGTACCGGTCCAAGACCCGGTACAACCTCCCTCTGCAAACCTCAACACACCCAGGCAGGGGAGCAAACTCGGTACCTCAGGGAACCAAGAGAAGACGAAGACCTCCGAAGAGTGGTGTTCCAAGGACGTCCAAGAGAACCTAAGAGGGGAAACCCCTCGGAACAGGGAGCAAACTACCCTGACTGTCGGGCCCGACAAGAAAGAAGAGAGAAAGAAGACTCTCTCAGAACAGCCACCTAGGGCGCAGAGGTGATCAATCTCTTTGCCCCAAGAAACCCCCAGGAACACCAACTCCTGGATCAACCGTTCCCCGGAAAGCCTTAAGCTGGGACACATGGGCTTTCCTAAACACCCTGCCTGACTGGGGATCAACCAGCAGAGCAGTCACCGGTGACAAAAACCTGTCGATGCGGTGGGGACCAGACCACCGATAGCACAACTTGGCAGCTCTTCGTTCCGCGGCCGAACTGACCGGGTGAGCCTGTCTGTGTGTGTGTTTCTATCTGCATCCATGAAGAAGCTGGTCTACTTGTTAATAATGTAATACCTAAGTCAGCTGATAGTTGAACTGCCCTCTTATTAAAACCTCAGCTTTAAGCTTTTCCTAAAAAATGATGAATTGTTAAGTGTTTAAACTGGCTCATAATTTTACAGAGATCATTGGAAAATTATTTTCAGTGTTTTAACACTGATCCAAATTGATAACACCGGAAATTTATTGTCTTTTGAAACTGAAACTCTAAATAAACTTACATTGCAGTTTCTAAGGGTTGACTCTTACTCAACAAGGGCTGAAAAGTGCGTAAATCTCTAGGACTAGGAGGTGGGAGGGGATAGTTCAAGTTTGTTTCTAATAACATTTCAGACTTCGGACGAGGAGGTGGTGAGGGCACTGGTGGGGGTGATGGCTCATCGAGATTAGTCTCAAGCAAGGCCGCACTCTTTGGTCGCTCGTAGTAACATTATATTCCCGCTCTTGTTGGAAGTCAGGGTCCGTCTTAACAGCATCCAGAGTGGATGTGGTGTGTGCAAGTGATGCATTGAGAGGGAGAGTTGAGGCATTATTAAAATAATCCTCTTGAGACTGCCAGGTACTGTTTGTGCGTGATGCAAATGTTGACGTGTCTCGAAAACCTTGGTTTCTATAGGCCAGGTCAAAGCTAGGATTAACAGCTTCCGAAGCAGATGGATTATGAGCTTCGTAGATGTCATAACTTTGTGTCTCTTCCTCCAACGAAGAGTTCAGCTGACTCTTATCCATTGAGTCAATGCTGCCTGCCATTTTTTTATAGTCACTGCTTTTGTTCAGAGTTGGTGTTGAAGTTTGACTCTGATTAGTATGTTTATGCTTGTAAGCATTGATGGTAGCAAAGCCTCCGTGGCTAGAGCCTATGGAACGCACAGAGTGTAGGGACTGCCGAATCGAGTTGCGTCGTTGAAGTCTCTCAACGTGCCTGTGTCGGTTCTTGGACAGCCAGAGAAACACCAAGACGGCAACCATCAGAATGGCGGCAAGCACTGAGCCTAGAACTGCTACTGTCACCATGTCGTTCTTCCAACTTATCAGCGAAATCTGCACCTTCGGATCCATTTCACAGAGGAAGGGATTGAGCCGCAGACAGTGGTCCACCTCACTGGCCGACTGCACAGTTCGTTGACTCTTCAACCTCGTGATAGCCCATACCAGATTCTCTCCGATATAACAGTAACACCTCGTAGCCAACCGTCGACTCACCCGTTCAGTGTATGGTGTCTGTATTTTTTTTATTTATTTTCAGTTGTTTTGTGTACATATCGTGAATTAAAATTAACGTGCAACGTTGTGAATTACTTTACAAGTATGATATATTTAGTCTTCTTATATTTTACACAAAGATAATTGAACAGTTTCGATTTGGCTTCTATGAATTTCGAACAGGTACATGTAGTTTTCAACCAGTTTGGCTTCTATGAATTTCGAACAGGTACATGTAGTTTTCAACCAGGTATGATGAGATCGGTCGCTTCGCTCGCTATACGCACTATCCGTCACTGTCAGTATGTGTTGTAATCCGAAACAACTTAGTATAGAAACTCGTTTAAAAAATTAAATCTCAATAATACTATGTTTTCATAGTATTTTACTTATGTAAAAAGTTTATGAAATTATTTTACACGAAGAAAACCCCGACTATTACAAAATAATGGCGAACAGTAGACGTAATAAGGTCTTGAGCGTCGGTGGAGGACGTATATAAGTGTTTATTTATTTTTTATGTTGTCTTTCTGTCTGTGTGTGTGTGTGAAGTGAATTGTGATCCTCAAAGTGGAAGTCCGAATTGGTATCAATATTCCACCGACCCTACCACCCCTAGTGCTACTGTAACGGAGCTGACGAACAGAGTAATAAACAAAAAACAAAAACTAGACAAATCCCTCAGCCCTTACGTTGTGAGGGACGACATCATCGTGGAAAGAGATGGCCATCTAATCATTGACCCCGGGGGTGGAAATACGGTTTGCCCCCCATGGTTGGGATCACTGTCAGAGGAATCCTTACAGCAAAGGGTCTTCCGGAAGAGCGGATAGTTCTACGAAGTGTAACAGAGCCTGAGCGAGGACCACCTCTGCCACAGATTCGCCTGGTAGATGGACCTACCATACTCTCCGGCCGACTTCAGATCCTTCACAATGGTTTCTGGAGAGATGTATGCTCCAACAGTCGCAACTGGACACGGGCAGATATGGAGGTGGCATGTAGACAGTTGGGGTTCCAGGGCGGGGCCTGGGGAGGCTGGTATGATCGGCAACAGGGAGTGTCTCGACCACGCATGTTACTAGAAGCCCCAGCTTGCAGAGGAACGGAAACTACTATACAGGAGTGTGATTGGATGAGTCGCCAGCTAGGTGCGGGTGTCTGTGACTTCCATCCAGACCTGGGTCTACTGTGTCTTCCATACCATGAAACCTCGTCTTCTGTAGTCCACCATTGGCGAGGGATTAAATTTCAACATGCCTTGCATGATGAGGTCCTCACCCTGGGCAACACATTGCGTCTTTCACTCTCTCAGTCTGAAATGGAATTCGTTGACATCAGTCATGCGGGATCAGGACGAGACTACAATGCTAGTTCGGCAGTTGAAGTGGAGGGCATCCCTCCCAGACTGACGTCGGTAGCAGTAACCAGTTCAGCGTTTAATGGCATCAATATCACAGCTCCAAGCTCTCCCATAGTTCTTCAAGACTGCACTGTTCGTAATAACAGAGGTTATGGAGTGTACATTAATAGCTCGGATGGTGGAGTGCTGCTCAGCGGATGTTACAGTCTCAGAAAACGGGGCTGACTGGGCGTGAAGTATGTTCATTATGACCAACATCACTTTGTCCGGGACAATATTCTTGACTTCTGCACCTTCCCGACCACCTTTTCTCACATGATCTACCCTGTGAAGATTTCTTTGGCACAAAGTCTCTACAGTACAGTCAAAAAGGAATGCTACAAGACGTTTTCAACTGCAAGTGAGCAGGTGCTGACCATTCACTTCCTCAAAACTGTAACAGATCGTAACGACAGTACAACTGTGCAAGTTTACGATGGCAGCAGCTCCTCCAGTCTTCTGCTCGGCACAGTTCATTTCCGTAACAATAGTCGGCCACAAACCATCACAACATCTCGCAATAAACTCTTCTTGGCGTTCACCGCAGAGCCAAACACCCAGACAGAAACTCTCATTAGAATAACAACTGGATATAGGAAGTGGTATGATTTGAACATTCAGGACTCGATGGTGGAAGATAACAATGGCCGTGGAGTGGCTATAGAAGGGTTTCGTAGTCAGGTTCATCTCTCTCGGAGTGCTGTGTCGAACAATAACCATATTGCAGGTGTCCATATCCTAAGAGGAGCTGGCTACGTGAATGTCTCTCACTCCAGGATAGCTTTTAACTCTGGGGATGGTGTTAACGTCAGTTTCACAGGTGGAGCAGTAAATGTCACAGAATCATCACTGTCTTCCAATAATGGTTTTGGACTAGCTGTTTGGAGGAACAATACCAAGGATCCAGAGTATGAGGCCTTCCAACAAGAAACCAATGTAGCCTACAGTGAAGTGTTCCGCAACGTAGAGACAGGACTGATGGTTGGTAACTTTTGTGGTGACTCCATCGTCAACATCACTGGCAATTCCTTCAACCTCAGTCTGAGCACTGCTATAGAAGTGCAATCCTGTTGGAAACGAGATGGTTTGATAACCAAGTTGCAAATAGGTCACAATACTTTCTCTCAGAACAAGAAGTTGGGAATAAAAATCAGACCTGCCGTAAATATGAACGGAATCATAGAGTTCACAGAGTTTCAGGTCCACACCCTATGGAGCATTCTGATTAAGAATGATCCTGTGGAAGAACTGGAGGTGATGCCCCTCCGCAATTTTTGATAAGAACCCAATGAATTTGAGGAAAACAGTGGGGTTTATGTCGTCAATATTGGACTGTCAGCTTATAGTGAAGTACACTACATACTGTTTACATGGAACTTTATAAGAAGAAATCGGATTCAGGAACCTTTTGGAAGTGAAGAAGAAGAAGGCCGTCTTATTCCTCGTAGTCGTGTGGCAGCAGTTTTAGTGGTCTCATCACCGAATGTTGATGTTTATCGTAATATTCTCAGTAATCCGGAGTCAGCTTACGAACTTGGCTCTCATCTAGTGGATCAAAGCCAGGTGATAAATTGCACTTACAACTGGCTTGGCTCGGCCAGTGAGGAGAAATTGTTTGAAAGAGTTTTTCACAGAAAAGATCGCTACAATCTTGCAAAGATCATGTACTTGCCTTATCTCCTCCATAACAGTAATCCAGGAACTGCCACCACTTCTCAGTACCCACTGTATGTCCCACAGTTCCATATAGAAGGTACCAGATATTGTGGGAGGGGAAGTGGATGGCATGGAAAGTCTAAGGCCTGGCGAGTACGAGGTTGTGAGGGATATCAACATTCGGCCAGGAGGGCGTCTTACTTTGCAGCCTGGAGTTGTGCTTAGGTTTCCACCAGGAGTGGGAATGATGGTGGCAGGCAAGCTAGAGGCAAGGGGACGTAAAGTAAATGATATCCTCTTGACACTGAGAGAAGAAAGGGTTGTTGATCCACCTGCTACAGAAACAGAGACTGAAGCTCCTCTCCCACAGGTTGACCCATCACCTGTAAGGCTGCTGGGTGGTCGCACAGACAGAGAAGGTAGATTACAGGTGCGCATAGGAGATGAGTGGGGAACTGTATGTAACTATGGCTGGACGATGCAAGATGCAGCTTTAGTATGTCATCAGCTTGGGTTGGTTTTGAATCCAGATGATTGGTTTTTAGAGAGAGCTGATATTCCAGACGCAGGCACAACAGAAAATATTATCATAAGCAATGTCCAGTGCAGTGATGAGGACCATGATATAACACAATGCAAGGCAGAACAAAGGCCCCACATAGAGCAGTCCTGCACACATGAACAAGATGTGGGAATGCGGTGCTATGAGCCCCACTGGGCAGGCATACGGCTCGGAGTGCTGGCTGAGCGTACTGATTTGCAGTATCTTACAGTGCAAAAGGCTGGACTGCTTGATTATGCTTCAAACACATTCAAGTCTGCAATACAAATTGATCTGTACCGCCATAGTCTGGACAATATTAGAGTGGTGGACAATGTGCAAGATGGATTAGGAGTGATCTATGCCGACATATACAGTGGTGCAACCAACATAGTACACAATTCAGAATTTAGCAACAATAGGGGAAGTGGTGTTGCTTTCAAGCAACTTGGCCTCAAAATAACTGGTTCAAGTATTCAGAACAATAAGGTAGCTGGGATTCGCCTCAATCCTGCCTTGACAGTGTATCAACAGAGAGAGCTAGCAGGCTGGTTCAAGCCTCTTACCGAGGTTCAGAACAGTATTCTCCATACACACCTCTCTCTATCCCTCAGACTTATCCCAAAACATCAATATTGAGGACGGTGAGACTCGGTATCTCATCACGCAGCGTGTTACATTAGATCCCATTAATAAACAGTTCTTCTTACGGTGCCGACCTGGGTTAGTGCTGGGCCTACAACTACTGAACCCTGTGCATAACCGTAGCACAGAAGAGCTGGTGATCTATGGATGGCACAGACACTCACTCAGCACAGGAAGTCTGGAGCTGTGCGCCGAGATCTGTTAGCCTTCCCCACCACTAGCACTGCTTACATAGCCGTGCTAGACTATCACAGTGGTGTTGATGCTCTGGGCAACACAATTATGGCTGTTTCCTGTGTCAGAGCTCCTGAGCAAAACATTCCTAATAAAGTGGTGAAAGGTCCGATACCCACTCTAACACTAGTTAACACTCGTATAAAAGGCAATGAGAGGGGCATCTGGGCTTCGTTCTACAACAGGTACTTAACCGAGAGTGGAGAACATTACCTCCGTCACAGTAATGAGTCGCTGACTGTCATCAACTCAGATATCTCCCACAATTAGCGGGAGGCTGTGTATGTTGACTCTCCTCACTGGAATCTGGCAGAATCTAACATATCAGAGATCTCCTTTATCATCAATAACTCGCTTATTACAGACAACGGCCGTGGTATCCTTCAGTTTAGCAGGGATCTGCGCAGTTCCAACAACTTGTTCCACTGGTTATTGTGTGACAACTCAGTGGAAAGGAATGTAGCGGGAGGTTTAGAGTTGTCATTGCCCTATGTCTGGCAGTACAATGAGAACTTCACCCACTCTGTTGTACTTCATAACTACACCTGGCGAAACAACCATCAGTTCTCTTTCATTGTTGGTGGGCACTTTGCCAGGTTCAACATGACAAGCAACTTCTTTGAAGATAATGTGTGCCGCTCTGGTCTAATCTCCGTTCAGGGAATGGAAAAGAGGATGTGGTTGCATGGGAACTCATTAGAGCGAAATACTGGCACTTTCATGGTGGAGTTTAAGGCTGATAGTCAGTCAGAGATAATGGGAGAGTTGAGAGCCGAATTCAGTCACAATGTGGTCAAACGGAACAAATCACCATCACTTGAGGCAGCTTCGAGGGTTATTGTGTTTGATGGACTTCAGCGAGTACGAGTCAAACGCAACCTACTATCAGAAAACACACAGGCTTATGCTCTGGTAGCCGGTGTTAGAACTGCTCGCATTGACTCTACAGTTGACGTTACTGAGAACGGGTGGGGAACTACCAGCGAGTTTGACATCATTACCAGAATATTTGACTTTGATGATTGAGAATGACCATGCCATTGCTAATTTCAAACCTTTCTGATGGAAGATGCGTTTGATGGATCTCTTTCTATTGCTTGGA
>JAQJVL010001082.1:237500-264604 GCA_035578905.1 Stictocephala bisonia | reverse complement strand
ACTATTAAAACATAGCTTTATCCAAATAGGAGCTTGTCCGTCGCTAATACTCTTATTATTGGTCCTAGTTCAAAAGCCTTCACATATTCTTGATCTGGAGATAATTCCGCACATTTTTAGTATTATTTTTCAGTAAAAAATATATTTTTTTCTATTTCTCCTATTGTTAAAACTTTACTTTTCGCAGAAAAAAAATTTTCCCACAAAAAAAGTTTTAAGTACTTTCAAAAGTAGCCCATTATATAAGTGTTTTGAGGACAACAAAATTAAAATGCTTAATGATCTCTATCGAATAATTACCGTCATATCTATTGGCACATGTTACATTATATGTTTGATTGACATCGCAGTAGTGTAATCAATAATATTAAAAACAAAATAACCAAATAATATTAAAAACCTAAGGTAATCAAATATAAAAACCAATGATAAGGGTGTGCTGAGATACTGTTAAATTTAACGCCTTTTCGGAGGACCAACTAACGTCACCATTAGTAAAAGAAATAGTACAAAAGACGCTACCACGAACGATCACATGGATATTTGTTTTATATGTGTAAATTAAGGAAAAGAACCGTATGTACCTTTAGAGGAGATAGTGCATATCTTGGAACGAAGGGCAGAGAGGATAAGAGATGTCCGTAGAGATGGATCCACCAGGCCTGGGATGTCTATGTTGTCTAGCGGTCAGTTCGAAGCAAAACACATACCTTAATATGTATATTATATAGGTTGATCTTCTTTTTTACGTCACTCTGCCCATTATCCATGGAATATTGATCTAAACGAAAAACCTATGCATAAACACAAAGGAAAGAACCAATACAATATAAGATGAATATTACTAATTAAAACGTCTAGGTAAAGCCAGTATTCGATCTGTACTATCCTTAACTGAGTTCTGACGCATTTATCACTCGGCCACTGGCCCTTCCAAAGCGTGTTGGGTGTTAAGTTTCTCTACTTCTGTATTTATTTATTTTTAATTTAATATAATATATTATTTAAATGAACTAACCTAATTAATTTAATATATCAATTTTTTATTTTTATTCTATCCAATGGCAAAATCAATACATATTATACATAACATTTCAAAGATGGTTAGACCAAAGTAAATAAATTAATTAATTACAAAATTTAAAACAAATAAATAATTAGCAATTCACTAAATACTGCTACAAAGTACTAACTATACAACAAATATTAAAACTAGAAACAACTAAGAAATTAATAATGTTTATTTTAAAATAAGTAAACTACAAAAGCAATAATAACAATAAAAAGTAAAAGAAGATACATTTTTGAACAAAAGTACACTATTACACAAATAAATTAATAAAAATGAATAAATACCACTTATTTAGCTATTGGGTATTAACCTAACGCAATTTAACCTAACAAAAATTTATATTTACCATGTAATTATTACACGTTCAGTAGTACTGACATTTTAGAGCAATACGCCAAACAGTGGAAATGAATCACCCACCAACATATGTGTATTTGTTTCATTTCATGCGTTTTTGTAACAATAATTTATCGTTGAAAACATGTCACTAAATACGCATGAAACACCTATGAAATCACACACGTGTTATCGAGGTAAACACCACTGTATCAGATTATCCTTTAGACATCCCCACAAATATGAAACAATAAATTTACCTCTGGTAATTTCAATTCCCACTAAAGTGTTTATTTAATAATTTAATTTAAACCGTAAAACTTGGTAACTATTTTGAATAACGTGTTTCCATAAATAACAAGGTTGGTTAAAACTTTTCGTTATGTATTTTGTTTTTATGTTTACCGTTACATAATTTTTAGTTATTCAAATATTTATAGTATCGACTAACTTGAGATATTTTTTAAAATTCAAATTGTGATCATCTGAATAGTTTTCAAAACTTGTCCATATTAGGATATCATTATAATTTGATTATTAAAGCTACCACATAATTAATACGCTAAGGCTGTCTTGTAGAATTATCCAGTAAATTCTTTAAATATATATATTTATATATATGCAACGCAGAGATACGGTGAAATCATGTGGAATACAAGTACACTCCTGAGCAAAATTAACGGATCACCTTAAAAAACAGGGTTTTTTACTACTAGATAGGTCTAGTCTTCAATTGGTCGTTTCAGTAGTAGGGTATTTTTTTAAATTGTTTTTTGGATGTTACTTAAGTTAAGAAAATATAAATTTATAATATTACTATTTTTGAATTATAGTTTATGTTTATAATAAACTAAATATCATTGATACAGTATATAATAGGTTTGTCACTATTGTTATTTAACAAATAACTTGCTATAGACGAGCCAGTTAATATTGAATGTCTACTATACTGCGTCAACTACCCACTGAAATAGTTAAGTATGAAGTAATCTTGAATGTTGTATAACTTGCTAGTATATTTCTCATATACTACGAATAGTTGTGTCAGTAATACTGTTAGTAATTGAGATCTCTCACTACAGCTGGTTTTAACTGTAATACATTACAGGGTACAAAATTACCGATCTGATTCTGGACCTCAAAACAGCTGATAATCGGAGACACGACATTTATCAATGGATAAAACATCTATCTGTTTGTATAAAATCAACTGTAGTACTTGATGGCAACAATAACACTTTTACTAAACAATTTTACATACAAAAGCCAAACATACGAATAAATAATCGTATCGGAATCTTATAATTAAAGTGGTTAAATTATAAGGAAGTCAATATTAAAAATTATGGATATCTAAAAAAAAAAAAAAAATAAAAAAATAAACTAAATTAGATTACACTAAAAATGCGCTTGATTGTAAATTAAATAATGTAACAATTAAAAATTAATTATTTTTTTAAATGTTTAAAATTATTAGTCGTCCACTAACTTCTTTAGCCCTAAATCACGTAACACAAACTCCACCCACAATCCGAGGTTCATCTGCTGAAATAGTAATGCTGACAATGGACCTCCAACGAAGTTCAATTGTTACAAGAATGTAACTTCCATTTTCACTTTAATTCCATTCTTTAAATGGTTTTAAAAAAGGAATACTTTTTTGAGGAGGTTAAGCTTGTCTTAATAACAATTTATGAGTTTAGTTTAAAGTTAGTTGAGAGGAACTTCAGACACCTTTCGTACAGAAAACATTATAAATTAAATTAAATATGTCTTTGATCAGCCAAATTAAGAATTACGTTTTAACCCTTTGGGGACAGAATGACTATATTTCGTCAATTACATTTTTCCCTTGTGGACCGAAATAACGAAATATGATCATTACTAAAATTCACGTTGAGGACCGAATGACGATATCCCGTCATTCGAATTGTTAAATATAACCTCCAATTAATCGCTTACGACAACTTGTACGCCTTTGGGATGATACGCAGACGTTTGAGAATGACTTTTTTAACGTCTGGATCCAGCCGTTGTAATATAATGTCAATGAAAAGAACTGACAATAATAGACAGAGAGCTAATTTTAACAGACGAATCTCTCAGTACTAACAAAATATTTCATGTTATATTTTTTTAATTTTCAACCCGATTGTTATAATTTTTTCTGGGTTTGTAGGTTATAAAGTGTAGACTTCAATAAAACAGTTCCTCACGTGTAAAATATTGTTTGTTTACGATCTTTAAGCATAAAAAAAGGATTTTTTAAATCTAAATACACTTTTTATTGATGAAATATAAATATTTGAAAATTAAAAGTTGAATTTTTGGATATTTATTATGATAAAATACTCAATTACAAACATTCTGGTCAAAGAATTACCATTTTATCTTTATTAGAACAGATGTTATAAATAAATGTGTAAAGACTTGCGTTTATCCAAAATATCAGCCTAAATATATAGATTTAGCCGTTTTTTTTTTGGTCGGTCCTCAAACGGTTAAATATATATTTTTGAAATATTATAATGATTGTAATTGATTTTATTTAGAAAACAACTGTAATATGAACATTTTAAAAGTATTTTTCAATTCAGAAGTTTGTGACCATTCTTTGTTTGTCTTTTGTCTAAGTTTTCAATATTTTGGGTCTTGCAGATTATTATGAAGAACTTGTAACACAATCTGGAAATCATCAGCATAAATGTCATGCATGATTTTCTAAGCTTTTTACTAAACGTCTACAATTAATCTATAAATAAAGTTCTCGTGGACCTAAAATTCAGTTTTGAGTTACATCATATGAAAGTGATTTACACGTTCATGATCTGACCCACAGAGCAAAGAATAAAGTGGAGTAGTCATAATCCATTCGATCCTGTAGTAGTAGCAGAATTCGATATTTGCCCCCAATTTGTGGGGTTTACACAGCTGATAAAATCTAAAACCTATCACACTGTTGAAACTAAACATTTTATAAAATTGCAATAATTTCTTTTTAAACACCACATTGAGCTATATAGAATAAATATAATTATGATAATGTATTATATTTTTAATAAATATAAATAATAAAATTAATTGATTTCATCATATTTATCTATAAAAAGTTATTCCAGTCTGCTTGTTTTTACTCCTGTTATAGCAACCAGCTGCTGTATCTCATTTGTGTTTAGAAGGTAGAAAGACTAAAGTCTAGTGACAATACTGCATTAGAATTCTACAAGTTTTTAAAATTTAGCTGACGCTCAATTTACTTATAGAATTGAGCAGACAGTGGATGTGGCCGCCATCTTGGTAAGAGTTCCTGCTTCACTAAGATTGCCGTGTGTCTTATTCTATTTAATTCTTTGTTCTATGGATCTTACCTTACATACTCAGTCTTAGTTCTCTTTTTATTTTCAGAAAAATATTATAATTTTTTTAATACTATGAACGTTTATTATGACTGATATGTTTGATACATAGCCTACAATTACATTCATTTATACATAAAATAATTCATTAAACATTAAACTTAGTAAAACAACTAGAAGTAGGCTAATGTACACTAATATAAAGAAAAAGTAGTAATCAAATTAATTGATTTCATCTTACTTATCTGAATATACACAATATTTATCAAACTCACTATCATCATCTAATATATAAAATCTGAGAGCCATTATTTAGGTTAGATTTTTTAAAGTCAATTATTTGTTATATGCCAATATATTAGATTATTTAATAAATATCGTTTTTTAAAAGACAATGTTTTAAACAGTCATCGTGCCATCTTCACCTAATTATTTTGTCAACAATGATTAATGATGTTTTCTCCAGTAAGTGGCCCAGCTTCAGTCTCACAACAAGCTGTCAACTTGGAAGATAAATGTGTTGTGAGTGTAAATTGTTCCACAAATCAGGATTATTGGATTTTTCCTCCAATATTTGGTGGTAACCAATGGAGAATATTTCAGATAACAATTGAAAGGCATAGAAAATATTGAACTAAGATATATTAACAATAATTAGATATATAATTATTGTTAATTGTAATAAAGCTAAATTAGCTAAATAATAAAGCTAAATTACATGAATTCTTAACAAGTAACTTAGTTTTAATCAATTAACTCGTCATCAGTGGAATTAGTTTTTATACCGTCATCAATTACACGAGTTTTTGTACCGTCATCAGTCATATGAGTTTTTGTACCGTCATCAGTCGCATGAGCTTTTGTAACTTCATCAGTCGCACGAGTTGTTGTACCGTCATCAGTCGCACGAGTTATTGTACCATCGTCAGTCACACGAGTTTTTGTATTGTCTTCAGTCAAATGAGTTTTTGTACCGTCATAGGTCGCACGAGTTGTTGTACCGTCATCAGTCGCACGTGTTATTGTACCGTCATCAGTCACACGAATTATTGTATTGTCTTCAGTCACATGTGTTTTTGTACTATCATCAGTCGCACGAGTTTTTGTATTGTCTTCAGTCACATGAGTTGTTGTACCGTCATCAGTCGCACGAGTTTTTGTATTGTCTTCAGTCACATGAGTTTTTGTAACTTCATCAGTCGCACGAGTTGTATTACTGTCATCAGTCGCACGAGTTATTGTACCGTCGTCAGTCACACGAGTTTTTGTATTGTCTTCAGTCACATGAGTTTTTGTAACTTCATCAGTCGCACGAGTTGTATTACTGTCATCAGTCGCACGAGTTATTGTACCGTCGTCAGTCACACGAGTTTTTGTATTGTCTTCAGTCACATGAGTTTTTGTAACTTCATCAGTCGCACGAGTTGTATTACTGTCATCAGTCGCACGAGTTATTGTACCGTCGTCAGTCACACGAGTTTTTGTATTGTCTTCAGTCACATGAGTTTTTGTAACTTCATCAGTCGCACGAGTTGTATTACTGTCATCAGTCGCACGAGTTATTGTACCGTCGTCAGTCACACGAGTTTTTGTATTGTCTTCAGTCACATGAGTTTTTGTAACTTCATCAGTCGCACGAGTTGTATTACTGTCATCAGTCGCACGAGTTATTGTACCGTCGTCAGTCACACGAGTTTTTGTATTGTCTTCAGTCACATGAGTTTTTGTACCGTCATCAGTCGCACAAGGTCAAAATAACGGTATGTTACGAAATTAGGTATAAGCTTAAGAAATCACATCTAAATCATAGCTTAGAACTAAAATAACATTAATTTTCTAAATAAATAAATTTTATAGAGAAATAATAAAATATAAATTAAGAGAATATGTATTTTTTTTGTAACTTTTAGGCTGGTTTGACTTAATTACTATACTGTTACTATTAGTGTACTAAACTTCCAAAGACATATTGAGATACTAAATATATATATATATATATATATATATATATATATATATATATATAAAAATCATTAATAAAAAATATGACATACATATTATAAAGATAAAAAGCAAAACGTTAGGAATCAAAATTAATAATTCTTAAACTATTTGTTTATAACTTCGTAGTTTTAGTTCTTCAGTATCACTACTGTGATTACAATAAGTATCACTTCCCCACATCGTCAATCACTCCTTTAATTAGTAAAGATTCTTATTCTTTATCAAATAATTGTTTTCGTTTTATGTTCAACATAATTAGTGAAACTGCATTAATTATGTTTCATTATAAAGTATCGTTTTGTTCTCGTTCCTTTACTTCATTATAAAATTCTTTCTTCTTCATTTACTTCATTATAGAATTACTCATATGTTTTTCTTACCAACAATTACACATCAATTACCCTAATATAGCAACACAATATATCGCATATGGTTAATATAATCTGAGAAAAAAGTAACGGGATCAGTCATTTAAAGTAAAACTTACAGTTGCGTCACACTTCCACTCCGGTAGTTTTTTATATTTAATATAAGATATAAAGACTGACGTCCAGGAAAAATTCTTCAATTGTGTAATTGCTATTCTTTAAAATTGTTGAAGGTACTATTTAATGAGTTTATTATAGTTATCATATGACAGTTCATTTGTTAGTAATTATTACATGTAATAAAATTAAATAATGAAATTTTCAAGTTTATTGTAAACTAATTTTCTATTAATTAATAAACTAAAACTACACATAAATAAATAAATATCACTAAAACTTGGATAACATGTTTTTTACATTATAATTTAGTTGTAATGTTTGTTTATATTTTCATATAAGCTGATTAACTACATGTGTATAAACTACCAGGCAATATCCTGTTGTTATCAGTGGTAACCCCATCAAACAATCCCTCACTATTACCTCCCTGAAATATCCTTAGTCCTTTCTGTAGTAAAGAAGTATAGTGTGCTATTGCCTTATCCAAGAATACATCGTACACTGTACTTTGAACCACCTGGCAATATCCTGTTGTTATTAGTAGTAACTACATCAAACGTTTCCTCACTATTACGTCCCTGAAATATCCTTAGTCCTCTTTGTGGTAAAGAAGTATAAAAGGTGCTATTGTCTTATCCAAGAATACATCGTACATTGTACTTTGAACCACCTGGCAATATCCTGTTGTTATTAGTAGTAACTACATCAAACGTTTCCTCACTATTACGTCCCTGAAATATCCTTAGTCCTCTTTGTGGTAAAGAAGTATAAAGGGTGCTATTGTCTTATCCAAGAATACATCGTACATTGTACTTTGAACCACCTGGCAATATCCTTTTGTTATTAGTAGTAACTACATCAAACGTTTCCTCACTATTACGTCCCTGAAATATCCTTAGTCCTCTTTGTGGTAAAGAAGTATAAAGGGTGCTATTGTCTTATCCAAGAATACATCGTACACTGTACTTTGAACCATCTGGCAATATCCTGTTGTTATTAGTAGTAACTACATCAAACGTTTCCTCACTATTACGTCCCTAAAATATCCTTAGTCCTCTCTGTAGTAAAGAAGTATAAAGTGTGTTATTGTCTTATCCAAGAATACATCGTACACTGTACTTTGAACCACCTGGCAATATCCTTTTGTTATTAGTAGTAACTACATCAAACGTCTCTCACTATTACGTCCCTGAAATATCATTAGTCCTCTCTGTAGTAAAGAAGTATAAAGTGTGCTATTGCCTTATCCAAGAATACATAGTACACTGTACTTTGAACCACCTGGCAATATCCTGTTGTTATTATTAGTAAACCAATCAAAAGTTCCCTCACTATTACGTCCCTGAAATATCCTTAGTCCTCTCTGTAGTAAAGAAGTATAAAGTGTGCTATTGCCTTATCCAAGAATACATCGTACACTGTACTTTGAACCACCTGGCAATATCCTGTTGTTATTAGTAGTAACTACATCAAACGTTCCCTCACTATTACGCCCCTGAAATATCGTTAGTCCTCTCTGTAGTAAAGAAGTATAAAGGGTGTTATTGTCTTATCCAAGAATACATCGTACACTGTACTTTGAACCACATGGCAATATCCTGTTGTTATTAGTAGTAACTACATCAAACGTTCCCTCACTATTACGTCCCTGAAATATCCTTAGTCCTCTCTGTAGTAAAGAAGTATAAAGTGTGTTATTGTCTTATCCAAGAATACATCGTACACTGTACTTTGAACCACCTGGCAATATCCTTTTGTTATTATTAGTAACCCCATCAAACGTTTCTCTCCATATTACCTCCTGAAACATCCTTAGTCTTCTCTGTGGTAAATAATTATAGAGGGTGATATTGTCACGTACAAGAATACATCGTACAATTTTACATCGGAATTCCCCAAACAAAGGAGATTTCTGTATTGGGGAAATTAAAATTGGATTTATTATAGAATCCAACTCAATAAATTCCTATATTTTAGTAACTACTTAAGTACATATATTTATATTTTTTTATTAAGGAGCGTAATACATTTTAAAGCTTATATTAAATGGAATTGTTTATATTCCTTTAAATTTATGACATCCCTTTGAAAAACAAATTAAGGAAATTTTTCACCTTTGTAGGATTGTATGTGCCAATTTCCATAAATGTAAAATTGTTACTCAAGGACATATCACTGTACTTTTACTTAATCCAATTAACTATATTATTGGATTTGATTAATGAATTTGTTTAGTAATAAGTAAAACACATCATGCAAAAACAATTTTTGAAAAACCACAACGTTTGTTCAAAACATGTGGAATATTTTATTCTTTATCAACATAGTAATTTATTATGAACATTTAGTTAAAGCAACCATAGCTAAAGGTATTTCCAGTGGACTATTTTTTCTCAATCAAGTTCCTCTGACACGGCCAATGACAGCATGAGTAAACGAGTCTCGAAACCATTGTATGATTTGAATGATGATGGTAGTTAACACTCTCTCCCTCACATGCCCAACAGTACATCCCCTCTGACACCGCATTAAGCAGTTGAACATATCCTAACTTACTAACACTCCAAGGTCAAATTAAATAACAAATATTAAAAAAAGTATTACAAATTTGTATATGCTTGATATTATATGAGTAAAAAGAGTCGCCCGAGACTATAATATTCGGTTTGGTTACAAAAAATAAACGGTAAATTAGGGAAACAGTATTTTTGTGTGTGTGTTTTTTTTTTTTATCAGAGGATGCAATTAAATTTTTATCACACGAATCTTTATTATACGATAATTATGTTCTTTTTTAAAAAGGTCAAACAAAACATTTTAATTCATTAACAAATTCTAGGTCTTCGGGGTTCGACCGCGTCAATTGGCTATGTACAAACATTGCCGACGTTTCGGCCACATTGCAGTAGGCCATCCTCAGGCCGAGACGATCACAGTCACAGAATTTGACTGGCAGGTACGGGCCGGGCTCGTAGGTTATATACCCGCCTGGTGGTGGTGGGGGTGTTCTGGTAACTTCCATACCGTTCCAGTCCTTCTTGGCTCCGGCTGCTTCTGGAATGTTCTAGATTATTTTTGATGCGTGGGGACTGCTGGCCTTCCGTTATGCATTGTACTTTTAATTTACTTAAAATTGGTTTCCACGAATTACTTAATTCTAATCCACTATCTTTATTAAAATTTGTCAGTATGCTTTCTTATTTCTATAGCTTCTAAGATTTTTCTTTCGAAATAATTATCAGAATTTACTAAAACGCTAACTTTGTCAAATTCTATTTCATGATTTGTTTTAAACGAGTGGTCGGCAATTGCAGAATGTTCTATATCATTATTTTTAGTGCACCTGATGTGTTCTTTTATTCTAGTTGAGACCAATCTTCCAGTTTCCCCCACGTAGCACCTGCCACAGCTACATTTGATATGGTAAACACCAGAAGTTTGTAGCGGAAATTTCTCTTTCGTTGAACGTAAAAATTGTTTTATTTTTGTATGTGGTTTGAACACGGTTTTTATACTATGTTTATTTAAAACTCTGCTTATTTTTTCTGTAATTCCTTTGACATATGGTAAAATGGCGTAGTTTTTTCTTTCTTCTTGTTGTTGTTCTATGGGCGCTCTTAATTTTCCTTGTCTGTTAGTAGCCTTGTTAATTTCAAACGTCCTGTATCCATTGCATTTAAGAATTTTCAATAAATTCAAATTTTCTGCTTTGATATGTTCTGAGTCTGCAATGTGAAATGCGCGATTGGCTAAGGTATTTAGAACTGTAGTCTTCTGTAGAGGATGATGATGAGACTCCGCATGTAGATAAAGATCTGTGTGAGTTTTCCTTCTGTATACCGTGTGACCTAAGCTTCCATCCGGTTTCCTAATTACTAAAACACCGAGAAAAGGTAACTTCCTGTCTTCTTCAATTTCCATTGTAAACTGAATTTTAGGATTGATAGAATTTATATATTGAAGAAATTCATCCAAAGCGTGCCGTCCATGAGGCCAAATAACAAATGTATCATCCACAAAACGTAAAAATAACTTGGGTTTTAGATCTGCAGAGTCCAGAGCTTTACTTTCGAAGTTTTCCATGAATAGGTTAGCTACAACCAGTGATAGAGGTGACCCCATAGGTGTCCCTTCTATCTGTTCATAAAAGCTGCCATCAAAATAAAAATATGTAGAGTGAAGACACAATTCTGCAATTTTGGCTAAATCTTCTGGTAGCAAATGTTGTATTATTTTAACTATCTCATCTAGAGGAATCTTCGTAAAAAGCGAAACTACGTCGAAGCTGACTAAAATGTCGGTAGGTTCAAGTTTTATGTGTTTTATTATATTTATGAAATGCCGAGAATCCTTGATATGTGTTGAAGTTTTTCCTACATCCTGACTCAGTAATTTTGAAATGTAACAGGCTACGTTGTAGGTAGGAGAATTTATTGCACTCACAATAGGTCTCATGGGTGTGTCTTCTTTGTGTACTTTAGGTAATCCGTATAGAACCGGTGGAATGGGATCGGAGATGATTAACCTTCTATGATTTTCTTCTTGAAGAGATGGTGATAATTTAATTAACTTCCTTAGTTGTTCTGTAATTTTCTTAGTCGGGTTTTTCACTATTGTTCTGTACGTGGGATCTTCTAAAAGGGCGTGCATTTTTTCCTTATAATCGATTGAAGACATCATTACTGTGGCGTTTCCTTTATCTGCTGGAACAACAACAACATTGTCATCTGTTCTTAGTTTCCTTAATGCTGCTATTTCTTCCTTAGTTATATTTCTACGTGGTGGCTGTGATTTCCTAATAATTGTGGCGATTCCTTGTCTTATTTCCTCCGAGATGTTTGCCGGAATATTGCTGATTGCTGTCTCTACTCCACTGATAATCTTCTCTGTAGGTATTTTCCTTGTTGCTATGGCGAAATTCAATCCCTTCTTTAGTACTGAAACTGTAGGTTCATCTAACTTATTTTCCGTCAAATTAATAATAACTTTATCTGTGGTCAGTTCTTCTTTCTTGGGTGCTCGGTATATCTTGTTAAATTTATTGATTTGTTTTGTTGAAACAAGCTCAAGTATCCTATGCGAATTCTGATATGACACATTATCAATTATATTAAAGTCTTCCGAAGAAAGTGTAGAACACAAATCACAATGTGTATTATATAAATCTTAGTTTATGGAGTTAAGCTGGAACCTGGTCTCTTCGATCTGATTTCTTAGAAGCTTCATGCTACTCTCATTAAGAATTTTTGAGATGCGTCTTGAAGTCTGAGAATTTTAACTGTACGCAGACTCAGAACATATCAAAGCAGAAAATTTGAATTTATTGAAAATTCTTAAATGCAATGGATACAGGACGTTTGAAATTAACAAGGCTATTAACAGACAAGGAAAATTAAGAGCGCCCATAGAACAACAACAAGAAGAAAGAAAAAACTACGCCATTTTACCATATGTCAAAGGAATTACAGAAAAAAATAAGCAGAGTTTTAAATAAACATAGTATAAAAGCCGTGTTCAATCCACATACAAAAATAAAACAATTTTTACGTTCAACGAGAGAGAAATTTCCGGTAAAAACTTCTGGTGTTTACCATATCAAATGTAGCTGTGGCAGGTGCTACGTGGGGGAAACTGGAAGATTGGTCTCAACTAGAATAAAAGAACACATCAGGTGCACTAAAAATAATGATATAGAACATTCTGCAATTGCCGACCACTCGTTTAAAACAAATCATGAAATAGAATTTGACAAAGTTAGCGTTTTAGTAAATTCTGATAATTATTTCGAAAGAAAAATCTTAGAAGCTATAGAAATAAGAAAGCATACTGACAAATTTTAATAAAGATAGTGGATTAGAATTAAGTAATACGTGGAAACCAATTTTAAGTAAATTAAAAGTACAATGCATAACGGAAGGCCAGCAGTCCCCACGCATCAAAAATAATCTAGAACATTCCAGAAGCAGCCGGAGCCAAGAAGGACTGGAACGGTATGGAAGTTACCAGAACACCCCCACCACCACCAGGCGGGTATATAACCTACGAGCCCGGCCCGTACCTGCCAGTCAAATTCTGTGACTGTGATCGTCTCGCCCTGAGGATGGCCTACTGCAATGTGGCCGAAACGTCGGCAATGTTTGTACATAGCCAATTGACGCGGTCGAACCCCGAAGACCTAGAATTTGTTAGTGATAGTGACGACCGTGGAATCCTATCCATGAAGACATTTTAATTCATTCATAAATCATGCTGTAATATTTATTTGACTTTAACATGTGCCTTAGGAAGAATTGAATTAAATATGTAAAGCAAACTCTTAATAAAAATAATTTGATATTAAAATAATAAGAGTGCAGCTACGAAATCATTTACAGAGAGAGTCTTGCTTTAATTGTATAGTTCTTAAAAATAAATTATATTCATTTCCTTGTCAGGGCTCCAACTTTTCGTTCGTTCAGCTTTAGTCAGGTAGCTGGATATAATTAATCAGCACAGAAACTATTTGTCTTGAAGTTACGGCAAAACAAATTATTATTTTCATAATCCCTTTAATGCTGCACATTTAAACGTGTCATTACACAGAACATCATCTACCTGATTGAAATTTTAATGACAGCTAACACATGACCTATCATTGATGCATGACGCTAGATTGGCACTAACGTCTAATGGTTACATCAGTGCTACCAACTGACCTAGCATTTACCTATCACTTGTCCCCGAACGTGGGGGTAAACATTATAAATAAAAGGGTTTGTTGAAAAAAACTGGTCCCAAATTAACTAATATGTGTAATTCTTCTTTATCTGTTGATAGTTTGAGAAATCCAAATATCATTAACACATGGTTCATTGAATACAATTATGTCGTCATATATTTGATAGATTATTGTCAATTGACGTTCATTATTAATACAAAGGTCCCAATATTGAAACTTAAATGCTCAATATAAATGGAAAAATTAATGTTAATGATACCTTGGTTTACTGCCGCTTTAATTTTTTTAAATTTCAACTGCATAATTACTAACACTACAGTATGATCACGATTAACAAACAACTGTTAAACCCATTTTGAAAATCCCCTAATACCAAAATAACAACCTTTTCCAATAAAATATAACGAAAAGCTATGTACAGAAGCCAACGTCTAACATATATCGAAGCAAAGTTTTTATTTTTTTGCTTAATTTATACGCGTAATAATTCTTCCCACGAAATAAAAAAGAGGAGTCATTGTTTTTAATTTCAAATCCACATTGATCACAAGTAACTATAATGCGTTTACAATGAAGATAATATTAGTAAAATTACTGTTCCTTTTAACCATATGCAAAACTATTCACATTGTCTCATAATTAAACTATTTGCAAATGGGAAAACTAACAGGCCAGGCTTTCTATGACATTTTATGTCAACCTACGTTAATAACGATCATGTACCAAAATGTACGCTAAAACAAATTAATCCCCATTTCCTTTAAAAATTAGCATGACCACATTCACTTAATGGGGTATTTTCAATAATCAGTAAAGGCTTAATGAGGGTTTCTAAAATGTTTTTTTTACATATATCACTGGAATCTCATATTCTCTCTTTTTGCGGCAAGGGAGTGGTATAATGGTTAGTTAATAGGTACTGTAACTAAACAAGTGTTATGTTAATGCATAGTTATTTACAATGTATACTATACAAAATCATTAAACAAATTATTTTCTTGTGAAAATATAAAAATTAATTGCATAACATTCTTCATATCAAACTTATAATTTATGGTTTACTCTAAATAGATTTGAACCTACATATCATTAGTTTAGCTAGCCGAATGCATGTCGCATGTCCAGTGTGTTGTAGGAAGCCAAATTATTTATAATACCTACGTGATAGAACCCTGTACAGTACGTGTAATATAATACAGCCTTTTTTAATGAAACAATAACATTTGTTTATCAATTCGACAATTTACAAACGATGTAATTATTCACACCAATCCCCCATTAGCTAACCCACCTGACCCTAATGAGTGTTACGTCTGTTCTGTAACCTTCCTGCATATTTACGTCATATAATATCACAAAATAGTTTCGAATCTAATTTGTTCATGGAAAAAGTTAAAACCACGGTATTTTCAAACAAAATTTATATGTTTAATAAAAATTACTAAATTATTGTACTATTAAATTATTTATATGACAATAACAATATAATATAAATACGTGCATATAATGTTAAGTTTATTTCTCTAAAGAATGGTAAAGTTAAACAAGATTAGGGGACACCCTGCATAATTCACGTGCCAACTCGTTCCTTTTGCTACGATCGAGACCCATCGGCTTTGTTACACCTCGAACATCTGTTATTAACTTATCATTATAAGATAACCTGTTCTATCAAAAGCAACGAAACAAATAATTCATTTTTTTCACCACTGGATCAGACGTACTTGCAGGAGTTTTACAAGATCGTGGTATGGAGGTATACGAAGAGGTCCATGGTTTTGAGAAAAATGCCATCGACTAGCTGACATCATTGCAGATAATAAGTTAACAAGGAAAGGCTTGATCAGTTCGTTTTGAAGGCAACATTAGTGAACTGAAACTAGAATACGAGGAAAAGAGAGAGCAGTATACGGTCCACCAATCCCATATTTCAAGGATAAATATGCTCTCAAGGAAATACAAGTGGTAGGATTGATAATCGGAGCGAGAAGTACGATCTCTGACTCTTCCTAAGTACATTAAAAGAGTAGAATTTACCTTTCAGCTTAGCAAAAAAAGTTGCTCAGAACCCCTTTGAATGTCTTAAAGTAATCAAATCACACCTTTACGCTCCTGCAACTCATTCTCCTCGTTGATCTGTTTTACCGTCACTAAGTATTAGCGCCACCATCTCAAGAGAACTTTCATTATTCAAAAGCATACATCTCGGTCATCACTTAATAATTCCTCCAACCAAATCTGCCTCAGCATAACATCATCAAATTAATATATTGAGTGGCATTTATTGTCATCAGTTAGTGCACTTTAATAGAAGAACGGACATCAAGAAATAAATAACAATAAGAAAAAAATATGATATGATGTAAAATATCAAATAGTTCCATATTCAAAAAATTTTTGATGGAACACCTTAGCTAGTGCCCTTCACAACCTTAGCCAATGAACCAACAAGCTGGAAAATGTTATATATTTAACATTTCAGAGTCACGAAATATTATTTATAAAACATTTCTTCAGTAGTTAATAAAACTATAATTTAATAAAAGACTTGTTAAACAATTGAACAGTGAAATATTATTGCATAAACTATTATTAAAATAATTAATTAAGTAGTTTTTACTGATCCATCATTTCAACTAGTTTATTGTTGAAAAGTCAATAAACAATCAAGGCATGGGCTCGTTCCAATTTAACTTTCCGAACTTGTTTGACATTTTCTAACTCCCAAGTATTATCTATAATTGCTTTAAAACAACGTACATTAACTGTAATACATCATAAATTAATTAATATTGATAGTTAAAGGCAATACTAAACAATTTTCAGCTTTTTTGAGTATTTAAATAATAATAATATTAAATAATAAAAATGTACATTTCTATGTTACTTATTAGGGTTAAATAAATATTACATTTTTATACAAATTCGTACTCATAATGTTTTTAAGGCTTTTCTTCTAAAAATGTAATGCTCTAATTACAGTAAAACAAGAAATATTATTGTAATGATAAATATATAATCTTCGGAATCTACACTAAACATGATTGGTCAATTTAGTCATGTGATTAGCATTTAGATTTTGATCTGAGTTATAATGAAAATAAGACGTTATTTAATAAATGTTGGATTTATTTAAATTTATATTTTTTCGTATTAAGATGTGACTGCTAGTAGGGTTTTAATGGACAATACTGTATTTTTATAGCGTTAGATACCAAACAAAGTAACTTACAATGCATATTGTGCAAAATTGTTCATATCAATATTTTATTGGAAGAAATAAGATAGTATTTTATGTTTCTTAAGTCTCATATGAATATTTCACTACCTAGTTGAAAACCTGAAAGCAATATGTACATGCAATACTTAGTATTTCTGGTATAATGTATGAGTTAATGTATGTATATTTAACTAATTTACTTACTCATCTAGTATTGTTATAAGATGTATATTTTATTTAGTGTTTAGTAAATATAAACACATGAATACAACCTCTTAAACACAACAAAACTTGTGAATTTATAACTACAAATATACTTGTGATAAACTGTTTTGTAAAATATGTACTGTATACTTACTTATACTTTAACTATACTCTCAAAATTATTTTAACAATCAAGCTTATATAATCAGAGGTGTATAACCATTGCTCGTTACTATTGTTTGTTCATACTTTTACAGACCACGTTCGAAAACAAATACTGTCCCACTAAATAAAAAACATAATTTACTTATTGTAATGTAAGTAATGTAATAAATCTTAAACAAACGTCATCACTTCAGCTAGTACACGATGTTATCAGTATGTCTAATAGCAGTCCAATTAATGTGTTATTGTGCTTATATTGTAAACCAAACCAGTGTTTTACACATCATGCATTCCTGTCGGAAAGGGTGATGGTTCTGAAAGAATTGCCATTCAGGTGTTATCCCCACAGGACTGGCTAAACAAAGCTTGTGTAAGCTCGTAACTCATTATAAATCAATTGTCTTTCTTTCTACCAATTTCCTGAATGCGATGTCCAGACACCAAAACCAGCACTAAACGCGTACACCTGTAGAGGCAGTAGATCAGCACGGCCAGTGTGATCACGAGGATCGCTATGACGTCAGCCAGCAGGTATTGGTACCAGTGGATGTCCACAGACGCCAGTCTCAGCTGAGGAGCCCCTCTATGTCTGATGGCATTCTGTCCAGTACACACAGCTGACTGCAGCGCTGACAGTGGCCGGTCTCGGAACGGCATCGACAATCTCTTCATGTTTTGGGAATACCTAAATTATAAAAGTTATATTATTAGTAAAGTTTTCCAGTACTTTGCTACAGTTATGTCTCGTTTAAACAGTAGGCTGTAATGATATTATATTTACTTTTTAATCCTAATGAACATTTTCAAATTGCCCATACAGTCCCCTTAAACTCTCCTTTCGACAAGAAAAACTAAACTATTGCCTTACATAAAATGATTACCTTTTCAATTAATAATACACATAACTGTAATAATGTTACAGAACATGAGTTATCTTATACTAGTAACCTGAACCTAATTCATTAAAAAGGCCTTTAATCAGTTTATGGATGTCAATTTAGTAGTGGCCTATTCCATAGCTGAAGGACAGGCTTGCATGATTTATAGACAGGTCTGATATTAAGGAGAGGGTTTGTTAGCTAAACAAGTTTGATACAAAAGCAAAATAATAGATCTATAACAAAATCATGAAGGTTTAAAGATGAATGATATAATTTTTATGGTGGTTTTAGTGTTTCAAAGCCAAATCATTTATACATTGTTTTGTTCTGTTATTGATCACTCGTGTAGACGTATTTTTGTGCGAACTTTATCTGTTAAATTAGTTAATGTAGTTTAAAGGTATTTATTTATGGAAGTTACCACACTTTTCTACTGCTTTGGGTAAAGCTTGTATCTTCAATGTATTAATACAATTGTTCTATCACGGCAGTGTATAGAGTGCAGCAGCAGAATAGCTGTGTTCGAGTTTTGAGTTTTTAGTCCCTATGGAATCTACAAGTCCGTAACCAGAAAATTGCCTCCAGCATTATTATTACCTTAAATTTGTGTCCCTTGGAGTACAAGATAATTGACGTTGTTTTCAATAAGGCCCTACTGATGCACTCACTTCTCGCTTTGCATAAAACCTCAGCATTAAAATGCACTTCATTGAAAATAGAAGCTTTTGATTGAAAATTAGTTTGTTCCTAAAAACATTTTCTTATTTGTGTGCTAGCGGACATATCTGGGAGATCAAGAATTTATGACAGTCCAGCCTATACATTCGTTCCTCGTTAGAACTAAACAGTGGCTACGTACAGTTTTAAAGATTTGCTGTGGACGCGAACAATATCACCCCTAAGATAGCTTGTGACAAAACAACTATAATTAGGCAAACGATCACTAGGTATAAGTACCAAGAAAGATTGAGACTTTCACTGTGAGTAGGCAAACGCTTAGTATACATATTAAAGTGTGGCATGTCACTTTAGAACTGTGTGTAGGCAGGTGGATACTAATGTGTAATAAGAGCAGGTTGTGCATTAAGAAATCTGGATAGTCAGTAAATATATTTTGGATGGAGGGGGGGAGGGCTTGTGACTTAAGAACAGTGAGAAGATAGGTTGTCAGTTTATTTTTAGAAATGGTGATTTGTATTAAGTTTATTATGTAACTGTATGCTTTCAAAACGTCAAAATACAGCTGTAAAAAGAGTGGCTTATTACTTAAGAAAGGTAGATAGGTTGTATGTTATATTACGTATGTTTTCAGAATGGCGTGTTATATAAGATTTGTCAGTATTCAGTGTTTAATAACATCAAACCTAATGTACAGAAAGAGAGTCTTTTGACCTAAGATCTAAAACTATTCTGCCTGTCATGACAAAAATGTTTACTTAAAAAAAAAGGTTAGTCTATGACCTAGAAACAGTAAGTATTCTGTTTATATTATAAGGGGAAGATAGTATGTATATAAGGTAAGGGTAGTTTGTGATTTAGAAATTTTAAATGGGCATGCTGTCAGTTCATCAAAATGTGTTTGTGAGCAGACTGATCTAGTTGGTTTCCTAAGAAGAGTGCCAAGGCACAATAAATTAAGTACAATAAATGATTGCGGTAATTGTGTCTGCACCCAAATTAAATATTTGTTTTCAAACTAAAACTTCAAAATCTATGTGAAAATAGACTGTCTTTTTAAGTGTATGTCTATAAATATGGACTATAAGTACATTGATGTATATAAATTTTATTGTTTTGATAAGTTATTCATAATTATTACTTTTAATTATTAAACCTATGTAAAATCATAACGCAAGGAGAATGGAATTATGAGTAATTTAATATAACTTACCAGAGCTTAACTACAAAACAAACATAGCAATATACTGTAAGCTTTATGCTATTCATTGTAACTCAAGAGAAGACAAAAATTAAGACAAAGTCAACATCAATGTTTAGTATGGCCAGCTCAATCCCCTAAAAGATCATAGTTATTTTCCTATTTAAATTGGAAAAGTTTCTGTTTGTCTTTTGAGATTATTTTCAAAGAAGTATTCCAATTTTATAGAGGGGCTCATGGTTATTAAGATATACATAATTTAAATAATGTTTAAGCATTCTGTTACATTTCATGCTTATTTAATTGTATTTAACTGTGTATCCAACTGTGATGATACAGCATAACCAGACCTTTCATACATGCTGATATGTGATGTCCTCGCTGAGTATGCATGGTCTCCTGCTTGATCGAAGCATGGTTATCTTATATAGTGGTATACGCAGTGGTCATAGAATCTAAATTTAATTCCGTTTTGTGTTTTAATTACTGAGCGTTGTGTAAATAGCTGTTATCATATATTGGGTATCATTATATCCTTTAAAAAGGATATCTCATTTGCGTCGGTAAGACACTAATATCTTTTGATCTAATTTTACTGTCCTCAAAAATCACAGCCAAAAGAATTCCTCTCTAACCATATCATGCACACGTGTTGCCAAGTCCCAGAAGTGGTGTTAACACTTGTAAAGGTAGATCCTAGTTTTATTAAGTTTTGTTTACCCTTCATTACTTAGCAGTCGCAGTTTTGTCCTTACTATAATTTTTACACGCTATCTGAGTCAGATAAACGTTTCTTCTAGCACATTTATTACCCAACAATTTAACAATTTGCCATTTCATACAAACCCATATTTTGCATGAAATCGATGTATTTAAATTTTACGTTGTGTTATGAATCTAAATACTCTTACATAATTAATTGTTAAGTTATTTTATTGAAGTTGACTACATTAAGTTGGATGAGAAGTAACTGACGAATAATTCATTTGACTTACACTTCAACTTCATCCATCCATTAAATCCAATTATTATTTTATTTAATGCATTTCCACATATTAATTATACTAAACAAAATACCCTTTTTAGATTTTTATTTAGAATGATTTTATTTAAAAAGTTGTATTAAAATGTAAGTGTTGAGAAAAAACTAAGTAAATACATCAATTTAGTTGTGCTACACTTAGGATATGTTATTATGAAAGAATGTTTAGATTGACTAAAGTCAACAATTCCTTGTTTAAGCAATCATTTCAATATAATGGACCTAAGTTTTTAAACCTATTGCCAACTAACATTAAGAAGTGTTAAAATTTAAATTTATTTTTAAAAAAAGCTTAAAGTATGGTTACTATCCACTCAACATTTACATATGCTTAATGTTTAAGTAAATCTTCCGTTAATGTTTAAACATAATTTATTTTAATTTTTGAACAGATTATTTTGTTACTGTTTTTTTCTTTTTTACCTTTAATAGATTTGAAATGTTTAGTTTATATAACAACCAAAAAGTTTAGTTTTACGAACCTCAAATAGTATTACATTTTGGTAGCATAGTTGTTTTGCTTTACACAGTTATTTACAGTTTAACATATTAGTTTTTGTTTTATTACTATCACTTCAGGTGCCGCGGAGGGCGAGTTAAGTTTTTACAGTGTTGGACTGGACTGATTTTAAAGAGTTTTGTTTAAGTGTTTTATTTATATTTTTAGTTTTAAGTGGTTGGCCACAAATGCTGGTAAATGTGGCCACCTAGTATTTCTATTTTGTATTTCAAACCTTTAATGTGTTTTTTATGAAGGAATAAATTTCATTATTTCATTATGTGGGCGTTGAGAGATTAACTAAAAAATTAGTTTTATTTTCCAACATATCAGTGTTTAGTTTGAAGTTTGATTGTATTTTTATCAACCCACTATACTTTAAAGTAATATAAACTATAAAGTACATTTTGACTATTAAGTATTCAGTTTTATATTGCAAATACGAGTAAAAAAACAGAGAACTGGGTATTATTTTAGTTTATTTATATTTAGAATATCACGCGAGGTCTTGAAATGTAGGCATCTAAACTACTCAACGGCCCAGTTACTACGGATCAGTTTACATTAGCCATTAATGCATTTTTTTATGTACATGTAAAACAGAGCAGTTTGGAAACCTACTTAATATACATGGTAAACAGATGTAAATGTTGTTTATTTTGTTAATATTATTAGGCCTATACAGCACTTATAACACACACTTAACCTATTTATTTGCGAGTTACTCTTCATACTTCTAATGTTTACTTCACGTTTAGTTGAAAATATCGATATTATTATACTATAAAAATAGTAATTTGTTTACAATAACGACTGATGGATAGGCCTGCGTGTGATATTTAGAGCACAGTGTCTGTTCAACCTTCAATCACGTAGCATTACATATCACCATGAATAGAGCTGCTGGCGGGAGATGTTAAGAAAGTTATAAGTCCGTAATAAGTTGACTATAGCATTTCTTAAAGATAAAAGTGACTGACGATAAACGAATTAAAGCTTACAGAAGCTTCGCCGCCATTACGTAAAGCCTTTTTTTTACTATTTGGAGGCCCTGGCTTCAAACCTGGTGACATAAAAAAAAGGCTTATTGTGCACCCTCCTTAACAGGACATCAAACCTCATCCAATCAAAGGTCATTAGAGAACCTTGAGATTACCTTGATGAGGTTTTCCTGTGTTACCCCTTGGCCACGTTCTAAATCGCCACCAAAGGTGAGAGTCCGCTTACTAGCTAGAGCCGGGCATTGAAAGATGATGTGCCGTCCAGACTCCTCCTCCTCCTCCCCACATTTCGTACACAAGAGAATGGGGGTTGGGAACCCATTATTGTTCATGTGTGCCCAAAACGTCCAGTTATAAAACCAAACACCATTCGTAGTTCTGATCTTGCAAGAGAAAGATCTTCAGCCGTGTTGGAGTACGACGGCCCCAACAAGACCTCCTTGGTTTGACTGTTACCTGGCGTTGCCTCCCAGGTCTCCTAGAACTTGCTGGCGACCCATGTAGAGGCAACCCTCTTGGCGAGGCTGTAAGAAGCCCCCACACTTTAGACCAACAAGACGTTCCTCAGTACCTTTCCTGGCACAGTGGTCTGCCCTCTCGTTTCCCAGTAGCCTCGTGTGACCTGGCATCCATGGCAGGACTACCCTATTGGAACGCGCCAACGTTTTAAAAACCCCGTGACAGTCCCATACTAGCCTCGAGGTGAAGTCGAACAACGCAAGTGACCTTATTACCACTTGGCTGTCTGATTTAAGATAGATTGTTTTTCCCCTAAGCCCCAAATCTATGTTTGCCTGAGAACAGGCAGCTATGGCAGCCACTTCCGCCTGAAAAACCGTAGCCAGTTTGCAAATTTTACAACTGAGCTCAGTTTTTGACCTTGCACAATAAACCCCGTAACCAGACCCAAGGATGGTTCGTGAGTCATCTGTGTACCACGTAATCGCGTTTTCATTCTGATTGATTCAGCTTGTTTTCAATCTTTTCTGTCGCCAATGTTGACACGATAGAGTTTGTCAAAGTCAGTTAGGCTAGGCATCCTATTCGAACACATCTGTTGATATCGGCGTAAAGCTTTGATATCAAGTGATTGCAAGCGCTTCAGCTTGAAACCTCTTGTTGAAGATGACCTTTAAACCTGTGCCTTGTGACTGTGGGAATGAGAAACTAGTGTTGCTTGGATTTAGATTAATTAGTTGGTTTCAACCTAATTAAATTACATTTAGTTAACAACATAATGAATAGTTTATCTGTAAATATGAACCAAGCAAGAATAAAAAGCTTAACTGGCATATACTTCAAAGTTTCATAAAATTCGAAGCTATTTTTGTATATAATTAATTAACATCTGTACCACCTAACCTTTGCATTCAAGAAAATAGGCTAACAATAAACATCATAACAATATATGAATGATATATTTTTAATAAATTAGACAAATATCGGTGAGATTAGCTGTAACGTAACATGTCAGTTCTACCAATTGGTCCAATTTCAGTGTATGTTGTCACAATATGGACTCTAATATTCCATATGAACCAAAGGGAGAAGGGAGTTCAATTCAACACATTTCGCAACCTGTTGTCTCTTCGTGTGATTTCCCTTGATGAAAAAGCCGTTCTTGTTTCCCACCCTTGAAAAAGACCGTTTTCAAATATGTGAGTAAACTCCAACCCACTGATAAATAAAACAAAAATGCACTTCTTCCGTTATAAACATTTTTTATATGTATATAAAGTTTTAGGTTTTAACAAGTTCATAATAATTAAATTTGTATTTTTCAGTGATGTTTACTTACCAAACTTCCTGTGTCCACTAAAATTTATCACACAAATGTTTATCAAGTTACAAAAGTCACAGTGTTTTTTTAAATTCTGTAGCTTGAGTTTTTATGTCATACCCATATGTACAGAAAACTAAAACTATGCTAGGTAATGTATTTAGTTATTTATGCAAGTGAAGTTGTTAGTTATTATAAGCCTCAGTATCATAGGTTAAATGTTCATAAACTACTACGTCCTCTTGTAAATAGTTATGTAACCAAAGGTGCGTATTTGTCAATATATGATTATCACGGTAAAAGTAGGGCATTTCGTACCTACTTACTCTGACATGTTTATAGTACTATTAAAAATATAATATTTTGATCGTTTATAGTAAACAGATGTGTATACTATTTCAACATATAATACTGTCTTTCAAAACAGACTATTATTCTATTTGTTTCACGTTTTATGATATTATGAGTGTGATAAATGATGTCCAATAACTAAGAATGGGACTTGTGTTTAATGTTTTCGAATGTAGAAATTTAGTAGAGGACCGACCCAGTTATGCACAAGTAAAAATTATTTTCATTTCCTTGTGAGTTTTACTGAGTTTAAAGTTCCAGTAGATGAACACTTACATGTATTATTATGAGACTTGTATTTATGATTACGTATCCCAACGACATATAATAACTAACAACTTAATGAATAGTATAACCAACAAACAACTTAATAAAATAGTTCTACTGTATCATTATATTTATTGCATAAATTATTCTAAAATAACAACATTTCTAATTATAAAAATTAAATGTATTTGAATATTGTCAAGACCGTTAATATCAATGTAAAGTATGTTAGTAAAGAGTATGTAAAGTGACATTATCTGTGAACTATATTTTAAATGTAACCTTTAGTAATACAAATGTAATTAATATTTTTTTCTCGAAATACCATATTCTGATAGAAATTCTGTGCTAATCTTTATATTTATAAGATGTCATTATTTGAGAAAATAACTAACATAACATTTGAAAATCGATCATTTTTGACGCCTGAGAGGTATTCCATTAAGTAGTGTTAGCTAAACTCAAATCTGTCCCGTACCAAAATACAGATCAATGTTGTTAATTTGATAAACTGGAAGAGGTAAATGAATGGGCCAGCCAGGATAGTAACATTATAAATTATAGTTCGTATTAATACTAAAAATAATAACGTGTATGAGATAAAATAAATATTCTGTTAGTTTTAAAAATAAAATTGTCATTATAGTCGTATGAGTGTAAGTTAAAAAAATCCATACATTTAATATTAAACAAATTCTAGTTTTCTCTCCCCCCTCAGAAATGACACTGTTTTCTAGGGGGGAGGGGGGAGGTATAACATTCGTAAATTTATAAGTTCGCTCCATAATTTAACTGGGTGAGTTTTTAATATTTCATGCAATACATTTATAAGACAGCTATTGTGAAAACTATATGACATTAAGAAACATGAAAAAACTGAAATATTTGTGAATGTTGAAAACTAAACAAATCTTATGATATACAAAATGAACATTACATCTACAATGTATTGATGTTTTTCAGGGTGTTCCTGACTAATTATGAACTCTACCTACCTAGTTGTAACTTAAGGGCCAAACAGAAGATACAATCTGTATTGGAACGAGACGTTAATTAAATGACGTCTGTCAAAGCCTTCCTTTGATCCTGAGCTACGTCTTCGTCTTTGCGAACTCAGTCACCGATGTGGCTAGAAGTTCTGCACTTTCACTGTGTATATATACTGTATATACAACTAATTGTATGAAACCAAAAATATAATCCCAAGTCTAGTGTAATAGAGCTAAAGATAACTTAGGATAAGCGTAGGTAAGAAAAAGTCAAAAATTAATTTATTAGGATCTAATGAGTTACTGTTATGCTATAGGACAATATAGTAAAATTGTTTTAATAATTCATTCAAACTATTGCTGAAAAGTAAAGTAGTTTAAATGCACTATAATTAAAAATAACCAGTAATTTATGTTTAAAACTAAATATGTTTCCTATCTCAATATATATTTCACATTATAAATGGTAGAATCAAAAAGTCATGTCAGATTTAATTTTTTTTTAATGTTGGTTGAGGAATCGATTTTGACTAAAGCAAATTATAGTCTACAAATATCTAATATTAATAAAAACAATAATTGTGATCACAACATCAATGCACTTCGTTACTTTCTTTATTATATAGTTTTGTCATTTTTCACATATTTTCATTCCATTATGATAAGGAAGTTATTGATACTATGCAAATATATTTAAGAATGCACGACATTTCATCTTGCATATTTACTGTTATTTAATTATGTTTGTACAACACACTATACAATACATTTCAATGAAACTCACCTCATGCACATATGCCCTAAAAATAAGAAAATTGAAAAGGCCATAAACATTAAGCACCATGTTTGTGA
>JAQJVL010001082.1:0-232500 GCA_035578905.1 Stictocephala bisonia | reverse complement strand
TTAATGAAATGTTTAAGGGTGCTCAATTTTTATTTTATATTATAACTTAATTATACATAGCAGCCCTAGGAATTACAAATTTAATGGCTAATCTCATTGTAATATTTTCTTAAATTGTTGAAATATGCAACTTATGTATATGCATTAAAATAAATATCTATGGATAAGTGCAATATTTAGCTTTATCAGTAAACACTTTAACTTGTTAGTTTTAGCCGGTCAAGGAAGGAGATTCCAGTACACTAACAAGAATGATTTTGATTGGCTAAATATTGGAAGATAATATTGGGTTAGGACCTGACTTCAGCTATATTGCTCAGCCTTTCTGTTGCCCAGTATTAGTTGTGTGCTCAAATACACAATCAATACAGGCATTTTTAATCAAATAAAATACTAACATTAACAAATCAGAAATAAGTATTAGTCTCTTTGTTATTTAAAACATACATGTTTTAAAACAAAGGACGTATGAAACATAGAATGCCTTCAGAAGTTTTAGGTATCTTTGATTATATAATTAGAAGCTTGTTTTTGGATTACTCACTCACTGTAGACCAGGTTACTCGCTGATATAAATGTCTAACCCATTCCAGGTGCCATAATATTTCTAAATATGAACTGTAACCAAACTAACCACAACAATCTAGAAAAATTCAAACATTTTCACATTTAAATTAAACTGTAATGCTACATACTATTAAAACTTATAATATATCACGAGAATAACATAATAAGTTATGAGATTAACAGATCATAACTTCGTTCCAACAGATGTTTGACGTTAATTCTTTTAAAAGAAGAATGAAAATTCCACTAGTAGCGAGATTTTTAAATTGAGGTCTTAGTCAATACAATCTACGAATATTGATGATAAATCGTCTATTAATTAATAAAAAAATCGAAACATAACGTTTTGGAGAAATAATTATATTAATTTTCTAAGTGATTAAATAAGTTTCACTAACGGATAGACGTTTCGAAATTAACAAATGAAATAAAAAAAAAGACAAAAAAAATAACAGAGAATCTTGTTTGACCTATAGTGTTTTTATATGAATTTAAACACCTGATTTGAATAAAGTGCTTCATGTTTTTGTTGTTAAGAAGGAAGAATTTAAATTATGACGCCTTAGTTGTAAAATACACAATTTTGCCTATAATTTTGTAAACAACTCTATTTAATTATACTTTTGCGACGACTATCATTTTTTACCTAAATACAAATTTTTACTACGTTTAACTCATGAAAAGATCCAAATTACTTTTATCATCATTAAATGTACCAATTGCTTCCCTCCTCCATTAACAGTTTTAGTTTCCGTTTAACAATTGGGTGGTATCCCAGTATAAAAATAAAAAAGATTACTTTACTGATAAAGATATTTGGAAGTTGGTATTATCATAACCTAACCAAACCTATCTAAACCTTCAACAACCTAACCAAACCTAACATAACATTACCAAGCATAACGTAACCATACCTACACTAACCTTTTAATACCCAACAAAACCTCATCCTATCATAACGTAACCTTACTGAAGCTGGAACGTTTCCGCCGTGCTTAGTAATGGTTCGATTTTAAAACTCTTCCTATATTCGTAATCACGACAAAATTTCACTCAATTTCAGCACCAACATCGCTATGTTTATGAAAATAAATATTTTTCGTTTGTCATATTTTTTGTTATTTCCCGGCTTGTATGGTGAAAGAATTATCATATTCTTGTTTCTTAGTTATATATCTACTATGCAAAAGAGTTCAGCCAAAATCGACAAGGCCCTCCTTCTACATAATTACTGAAAACTCATTAATATTGTTAAACAACAGATAATATAGGCATAGTATTTAAGGGTGCATTACAATGTAATTATACAACGAAACAAAATAAAATAAAAGTGGGTCAATTTTAATTGTTAGACCCACTCTAAGTTAAGGAACTCTAAACTTAGTAAATAGTAGGTGGGGAAATACAAATTTTCAGATAATTTATGTCTGAAAATGAATAAAAGCAGTAAATAGAATATCCATGGTTAATTATTCATGCTTGATGTGAACACATAGAAAACGAAAATAAGGGTAGGGACTCTCACATATATATCTTAGGTAAGGTAGCAGAACTCTTAGAGCAAAATTAATTATCGTTGGAAACCCGTTTACAAAAATAATTAAACTTAATTAGACTGAATTGCTTTATTTATTTATTTATTTTACATGCACAATACAGGTTATTTACCCAATTACACTGTGCATGTTCAGTGAAAGAAGACATGCAATTAATTTAAAGTCCACGATTTCATATCCAGTCCAGTGCACATACATAATTAACACTATTAACACAAGCAAACAAATAAATAATAAATAGCATAACAATAACAGTGATAATAAATAATTATAAATATTAATAATAATCAACAACAATAAACTCTATTAACAATAACTAGGCTCCATAGCAGCGAGAGGATATGAGTGAAAAATAATATGCTTTTTTCTTATTTCTTTTTCTTTTTTTATGTAGGCTGACTAAAAGTTTAAAACTATTTATCTATTTACATATCAATAATTAATTTCAATTTATTGGTTCAAGCTGGATCAATTTAAACCCCTTTGGCAGTATCTTTTGTACTGGTAAATATTATTTGCAAATATATCAACTCCTCCTGACAAGGAGTTTATCTCAGACTTTAGAGACGACAACAGTTCCTTTCTCTTAACCTAGAAAACAAAGGTACTTGTTCTAGATCGTTATTCTAGCTATATTCTTAAATGAAATAAATTTTTTGAGGACTAATCTTTAAAAAGAGTAGATTATAAACGAGCATACTATTGTTTCCGTTATATTCGTAAATAATTTGGTAGAAAACAATGAAATTGATTGTGAGAAATAATAAGATCTGTCAATGGTTGATCTGTGTTAAGGTAAAAAATTAAACCAATGACAAATATATGTTATATTTTGTATGTTACAGAATCACCTAAATTGTAACGTTAATCACTAAAAAAAGGAATATATGATAAACATTTTCATTATAACTTTCTTGAAATGTTTACCTCCTACAAAGAAAAACTGTTTTTGATGTAAATGTTGGTCATTAAAAACACTAGATTTAGAAATAATTTATTTAAGAGAATTGAAATAAACATGACTTCTAGTTAAATTTAATCTCCTTTGTAATCATAGCTACAAAAGAGGACACAACTTTCTCAGAAAGTAATATTTAGCCTGTACTGTGAATAATTAACTTGATTTCACCAGTAAATAACAAAATTAGGAGACAGTTTAATTAGATCCATAAAGTAGATTAGTGGGTCATAGCTACAACTTAATTACAATATATTATTTGGAGTTGGTAGAAATGACATACGAAAATAAGGTTGGATGGTACGCAAACATAAAACTGTTTAATACTTTGAATTTTTATGGTGACTTTTCTTTTTTAACTCAACATGATGAATTATTTTTAATATTGTCAGTATTGGTTTGAAGAAAATCTGAACATTATAAATTTTCCAAAATCTACCAAATATACGTATAGAATTGCAAAAGGTAATTTTTATAATGTAAATAGAAATAAAAATTGATCCAACGTCACACAAAAAATTCAACAATCTTAGACACTGTGAATAATCAAAAAATATATGCGATGGGCAAAATATGATTTTGTGAACTACTGTTTGGATAACTTTTCCACAGTCACATGATGGATATTGTGTCAAGCTCCATTCAAATTTTACATACGTGCATCTTCTTACACCATTTTCTTTAGGAGCTAAATACATATATATTCAAGATAAACAAATGAAATGTTGTTATTGGCCATTTCATTAATACCACGTAAGATGAGGAAAACTTCATTACATATGTCAATAAATTATCTCTTTGTATTACTTTTTTCCAAATTACGCCGGTATTGGTAAAAACTCATACAGCACCAATGATGTTTTACTAATAAGGGTTCTCATTAGTGCCATAAAAATACCCATATTATTTATTATTCGTTATGTCTAAATTATATGTTACAACAGAGATTACGACAAATTGAGACATCTGAAGTAAATTTGACAATTTAAATTAAATCCATTTTTTTCTCACCGGGAGCTGTATAGTATACATTATTTTATATTCATCGGTATACCGAACATCGTTAATACTGATGAAAATATTATTTTAAGTAATCAACTATTTTGAGTAAATGAAGGAGCAAGAATTCTTCACCTCACAGATCTAATAAGCGGATTATTAGATCATGGGCAACTCATCGAACAGAGATTGATGGAAAAAATGTCGGCTTGGCTGGCGTCAATACCTGTTTGCGTGTATGGACCATTGTGCTCCCACACGAGGCCGCAGGCCTAGTTTCACAAAGGGGCTGAAGGAAGAGTCCCCAGGCGAGGCCGTAGGCCGAGCATCGCTTACGAACGTAGCTATTGTCAACGGGGTTGGCACGCGAAGCGAGCAGGGTATCCCCTAGTATATAGTAGCGTTGTGTTTTTTGCTTGCAGACGACGAAAGAGAACACGTGTTTGACGTCACTGGCCTCATCCACCATTCTCAGGAATGCCAGAACTGTTAATTTAATATTTTATGATCGTTTTCACGTTGCTGATGTTCAATTAAAATCATAAATTAATTATAATGCATTCCATTTCAATATGCGTTTTATAAAGAGGATCTATACAAGTTATATAACTCAAAATACACGTTCACCCAACCATACATTGTATGAAAATTGATACATTTACCCACCCATACAAGTATAATGGTATTGAACAATCCACCCGCCCATACACGTACAGTATTAATGACCCACCCACCTATTCATAAACGTACAGTGATAATGAAACCAAATATCGTTACACGTACGGTGAGAATAACGTTACCAATGTACTGTCAATACAATCATAAGCGTATGAGAGGGCGAATGGGTCAACACTACACGTACACAGGATTGGACAAAGGTCTGGAATGTATTTATTAATTTCAAAACTATTGAAAGAAATATAATGAAACTTTATATTTATGTACATGTCCCTATACCAAACATTTAGACATATTTTACTTGTTTTTGCATAGCTAGGTGATAGCCCATGAAGGAAGCCTTAAAAATGTTAAATATAAGCCTACCTCGAGTTATAGCTTTTCATTTTAAAGGTCTTTGTTTATAAAAAACAAGCGTGTAAACCTGAGGTCAAAAGGATGACCCAGTCAGAAAATATAGCAGTCTTAAAGAATTTAATAATCTCAAATAATTTAATCATATTACTACCGAACATTTAGACATATTTTGCTTAGTTTTTACATAGCTAAGTGATGGCCCATGAAGGAAGTCTTAAAAACTTTTTAAGTAAGCCTACCTCGAGTTATAACTCATTTTAAAGGTCTTTGTTTTTAAAAAAACAAGAGTGTAAACCTGAAGTCAAAAGGATGACCCAGTCAGAAAATATAGCATCTCAAAGAATTTAATGCCAGGGTAGGCCAAAAGTCGGAAATATAATTATTAATTTTAAAACTATTAAAAGAAAAGTAATGAAACTTTGTGGTTACGTACATGTCTATATACCAAAACACATGAACATATTTGACTTGCTTTTTGTACATCCAAGGGATGGCCCATTAAGGAAGTCTTATAAATTATAAATGTAAGCCTATCTCAATCTGTACCTCATTTTAAAGGACTTTGTTTGTACAGTACAAAAGTGCAAATACGAGGTCAAAAGGATGACCCATTCACAAAATACAGCAATTCAAATAATTTATTGTCATATTACTAATTCTTCTCAGTTATAGGGCTATTTATTTAACAGTTTCAGGACCCTGCTGCTGATTCCATTGTTGATTATTAACAATTGTGACAAACGACTGCGTTATAAAAATGGCTATGCTGTTTAATTAATATAAAAATAAGAAAAATTTATCGAAACACTTTTGACAGTAGGTTTACCTAAAATAGTCCAAGAATATTATTATAATAATTTGTTACTTATTTTATGAAATTTAGTTTCTCATATTAAGTTAGATAAATTGTAACTCTACGGAGCAATAGAAAATAACTATCTTACCTTTGTCATAAGTAGTGTTAGTAATATGATTAAATTATTTGAGATTATTAAATTCTTCGAAAGGCTATATTTTCTAACTGGGTCATCCTTTTGACCTCAGGTTTACACGCTTGTTTTTTTTATAAACAAAGACCTTTAAATGAGGTAAAACTTGAGGTAGGCTTACATTTAACATTTTTAAGGCTTCCTTCATGGGCTATCACCTAGCTATGCAAAAACAGTAAAATATGTCTAAATGTTTGGTATAGGGACATGCACATAAATGAAAAGTTTTATTACATTTCTTTTAATGGTTTTTAAATTAATAAATATATTCCAGACTTTTTCCCAACCCTGTATAGGAGGGTGGGAGGGTCAATACTACACGTATATATGAGAGTGGGTGGGTCAGTACAACCAAACTGTTATGTGTGCGTCAATACCACTGCACCATAAATACATGGATGGTTAAATAACACATCATGTTTATAGGTGGGTAACTATAACCCTAAGTGTAGAGGAAGACTTGTAATCAGTCTATTGCTATATCATTTACTATAGAAACCATAATATATAACCATAATATATAATATAAGTAATTATATTACTAACTAATTAGTAATACAGCACAAAGTTATTATTTGACTTTGTTCAATCTCTTTCCTTACTGTATATATACTGTAATGTTATAGATAAATCAAACACTCCAGTAATTATAGTTTTTTATTTTGTAAGGCCTTTCGGTAACGATGTTATCACATTCATACATACACAAACTAAATTATCTCTGAAGATGGTAACATCGTTACAAAAAGGCCCTACAACATAAAAAACTATAATTACTGTAGTTTTTTATTTATCTATAACATTAAACTATTTAATGGTTTAGCTTGTTGGCTCTAAAGCTATGTGATTATTGGATTACAAAGCCCTTCATTAGGGTAGCTAATGACATAGGTACACATTTACTTTACTGTTCAAAGATCAAAGGTTTGTGACAAAGGAGCTTTTTGACAGAGATCTGAAAGTATAAACCTATCTGATTATAAAGACACATAACTTTAGTGTAAAATATAGGGCTTCCTTGTATTTCCTATCCACTTTCTCAGGAGTCCCGTGGTTCATGTTTTTGCTTATAAATAGAATTTATTGAAATACGACTTTAATTAGTCAGTAACAATGTAAGCTATATATATTTAAATAGTGATTTGTCAACAATATTAATTAATAAAACGCGAAAAGTTAAGGGTATTTTATACTTTGAAGACATTTATAAAACTCGTAAGCTAGTCTTACACGAGTTGTATGATCACCGTCTTTGTTAGCTCGCATCATTTTATTGTTTCCACAAATATCTGCTTTTGTCACAGATCAAAATACGTAACGTCATTCCCAACAAGCTGATACTTCATTTTAATTGTTTGGCTTCTAAATTAAAAGAGAACAATTAGAATATTTGCTGTGACAAATATATATTACTAATGAATTAGTATATATTTTATCAAAGTGTAAGTTAAAGCATTGAGTATTTTATATGCAATAAACTAGATAATCTTAAACTATTTTAACGTTTCTTTACAACTAACTATAATTGGTCAGACAATAAATTTTAATGCTGTTTTCACACCTACGAACAGATTTTATAAGTTGTATTTTAAATTTTAAACTGTACTGAAGTAATTATTAAGATACAAATTACATTAGGCTAAAACATTTACACCAGTATAGTTATTTAATTTGAATACTTTTGGTGTTGCACTTCAAATCCATATTTTATTGACTAAATTTTTACTATTGAGTCCCAATGTAGACAATATTATATTCTATAAAATATATATTTACTTATATAATTGCTACTACTTTATATTTTATTGTTTTACTATACTGCTTATAATTATTCTTTTGGTATTTATTCAGTTGGTTTTATTTGCTGTGGTAGATATTGTAATATATTAAGACTAGTTACTTCCAATATCCGGAAATCATGCGTGTTATTCGTTTATATTCCCCGTTATATCTGTGACTTGGAACGTTTAATGGAATATCAAGTAATTAACGACAAAATAAATACATTTATTACCTAGGTGACGGATATGACTACATAAAATACCAGACAATTGTGAGTTTGTTGAGGTTTGTGTACCAAAATACTTCCTACTTCAGCTTCTTTGTTATTTATATTACTAACATTTCATTGGCCCCTGCTTTAATTGAAGATATTTTTTTTTTTTTTGTAACTGCCTAAGATTTCTGCTTTCGAAACCACTCTTAACAACTCTTCAATCAATTAGACGATTACATTTGCCATCACGAAAAAATAAGCGTGAACATTCATTAATGGAAAGATAGTTTGTCACTTTAGTCACAGTTTTATGTAATGAATTTTACTAACAACGATTCCATGTGAGGTTCTAGTTATTGTGATATTAGTTATTATATAATTTATTGACGTAATATAAAAATGAACAATTACTAAACTTTTTACTTTTTTACTAAAGTATTTAACAATAATTAGAGCAAAACACTTTTACATGAAGTAACATTAAACTAAATACACAGTTGCTTTCTACTTAAGAGATGAAAGGACTGTGACAAGTGGGCTCGGTCACAAACTCAGATCTGAAGGCTTTGTGCCATCTGGTTACATGGAAACACAGTTTTAATATATAATGTAGTAATTACTTGTCCTACTTTCGAAAGTGTTAACGTTTTTTTTTTTAATGTTGGATAACAAAGTCTGTATAAACGTAGATTTATTTAGATAAATATATCTTTAGATACATTAAAATAGAATTCATTAATAAAATAAAAAAAAAAAAAAACTGTCAATGAAAGGTGTTAGATACATTGTTAAAACATTTTTAGGTCACTTGCATTAAACAACCATATCAGAAAAAGGGTTTTATTGGACCATCTTGTTTGTTTGTATTCTCTAGATGGCCCATATACCACCTGTGTTTATATGGTCTGAATAGGACTGTGCAAAACGTATACCTAACTGTTTATTTTTATGAGTTATTTTAAAATATTTATGTTCGTACCAACTGTACATTGTAACTTATAATTTAATATTTTTAGTGTAAATAAAACAAAAGTATTAAGTGTCGTCACTGGTGGCGCAGTGTCGTACCACAACTACATGGCGACACAGTGTTGAGGAGATTGTAGGCGATAGCTTCTATGCTCGATACTCTTAATACTGACATGGCGTCCGCTAAATGGTTGCCATCGACGTGGTAACTAGTTGATAATTCTGGAGTGTCCATGTTATATGATAGTCAGGGTTAAGGTGTTGTGTATAGAAGATAACAGAGTGTTAGGCTTGTCAGTTACCTGAAAATCAGACCAAAACTACGTGGTTCGGATTCCACACAACGCTGTGGATGTCCCTTAGTTTCCTTAGTTGTTGGGCTATTAATAAATAACACTTTCTGAGGAAAATTCGACCTTGGTTTTTAACAATGACAACATTCGTTTATCAACATTCATCACACTCATTCACCCCCATATTTGTCAATATCTTGACGATCTTAATTTTGAATAATAAATAATATTGTATTAATTTTAATTACTAATGGAAATGGAAAACTAATAAATTAGAGGAAATAGGCAAATTAAAGGGAAAATTCATACTATTTAAGGTAGTGAAAACATATATACTATCATCTGAACAAGCAACAGTATAATTAGCTTCGGTTAAACGTTACGTTAACGCTCTAGTAGGAAAAACGTAACTACGAGCTAATTTAATACCTCTATTGTTTGATCATTTATTTGTGTTTAATATCGACCATCGTACATTGAATAAATAGTGTGAATTAATTTAGGATATACTGGTTCGGGTTTTATGAATGTCATATTCACATATCGAAGTTTATTATATTTTCTTTGTATTTTAAATAGTCCAACTTATACAACCAACTAATAAAAACACTTTTTGTAACTAAAGGAATGTAAAATGAGAAGTGTTATGCAACCAGATTGGACATCAATTGTTTGGTTTATATTCATGTACACTATTTCAAATAATTTTAATGATGGTGTTTATTCAATAGTTACAACTGTATGTAAATGATGGTTGATCTATTTACATACACTTTTAGTAACAAATAATACATGGTAATAACCACTTAAATAAACCATGACTTGTTCGAAGAACTAAACTCGTGGGCCACAAAGTGTATACATATGTAACTTCTCACTTTGTAATAGATGTGATGGGGATAAAAGGCACACACATTATTGTTGCCACAAATGTCTGCACTTTGTAACAAGGGAACATCTGTAACTCCATTCCCAACACCTCCTGGCACTGTCATGAACAATCAGGTAAATTTTAACTTTTGTTTAATTTAACCTTGTATACGCTACTAACAAATATGCTTTACGTTTTAAGATTTCATTAAAAAATATGCTAAATCCATTCTTAGTTATGATTGTGTTAAATATGTTTAGTAAGTCAATCAATTACAAACTTTATTTAACTTTCCCTATACATATAGTTACAAAACAATTTTTTTAAGGTAATGTGTTTACATTTAAGAATTATATTTTTATATTGTTACTAAACATTTTATTAGTAAATGTAAACGAAGTTCTATCTAATGTTGATATAAAGTAAAATATATTGAAAAATTGAACATCAAGAGTTACTAGATCCTGCTAACCATTACAGTGACGGTTTTATGAAAGATTTCACAGTAAAATATTCTGCGTTCGAATCCCTAATTACTGTTAAGAACAAGGAATGTTCATATTGTTACCAACTTTTTGTGTTATTATTGATAGTTGGTTTTATTCCTGAAAAAATCACTAAATCCTTTTCCCAAATTATAGTCTACATTGTAATTTTGTAATGAAATTGTATTTGAAACCATATTTAATAGTGTATTACAAGTATAAATAATTATGATTGGTTGTCATTTTAAATACCACTAGTTATTGGATGCGTTGTAATGAAGTAAATAAAATTAACTTAGGCCAGCTTAAAAGTTTGTTCAGTTACGACACAAAAATCATAATGTCCTAATTATAAAATGTCTCTTATATACTTATAATTGAATTACTTACTTTATTCATATTTTGTACGCTTTGTGACACATCATCTTAATAAGCATTTGTTATATAACTTATAAATTTAAGACAATTTTATGGTTATGATACAATATATAGAGAGTTTATTAAATAACATTTATTATTCACAATAAATAATGATAATAAGTCATATTATTATTACATTATGACTCATAAACATTATTTACATTATATTCAATAAAAATTTATATTTGACAACATGAAATATTCAAGATAAGTAAAAATCATACAGAGTTTAAGTTAATCGATTCAGGCAAACTACGCTTAGATCAAAGCATTCACAAAGTAATGAATCCCGAATCAAAGTAACCCAACTCACGCACCTCTTGACCTCTTTAGAACGGTAAGCGTATTTTCCGAATTTATCCTTTTTTAATTATAATTGTAATTGTATTATAAAAAAACAGACCCTCCTTACGACATTATAATTTTTTTAGGAGAGTTGTAAAATTAACACTTTTTCTCTTTACCTTACTCTCCCCATTATCTGTGTGAGGAACTTATGCAGAGAGAGTAAGTGGGGGAACCAGTGCAATACAAGGTGAAAGTTACTAATAAAAACCGACAGTCAATGCCAGGATTCGAACCCAGGTAAAGAGTCTCGAGACCGCTTAGCTACCGGCTGTCTCTAAAATATCCATTATGTAATGTATAAGTATATTTAAGTATTTTTAAAACATGAATTATAAATATATTTTTTAGTCAATATAATGTAGTTTTTCGCAATTATAAATATAATTCGGAAATCATTTTCAAAATATTTATATTTGTTTTGTCCCTAGAAGCATATGAATAGAATATAATCCATACTACCAGCTCTACTATGCACAAACACTCATGTATATATGGCTATTTATAAATCTTATAATTAAAATTACCTTTATATTTTGATTTACTAGTACTTATTAAACAAAACAAAAAAAGAAAATTAATACTAGGAATCCTAACAATTGTTTGTCATATAATAAACATGGAAAAAGTCGGAAAAAACTTCAAAACATCTCTATGGCCCTACGACAACATAACTCATTATAATGTTAGTAAAGCTCACAATACATTTTGATCATAAAGTTTAAGTATTTTGAAAATTTATAAAAAATTACGTATGCAGTTGCTGCCACATTAGCATAAATGCCAGGGGGTATCTCGATTAATTAATTGTAGGTTTTGTAGGCAGTTTCGTTCAATCAGTCACATGCAGTGAACATTTCAAAATTTTTAGTCATTAAAATACAAGCCATGGCCTCAAAATGATATTTGAGCATAATAATATTTTAGGGATGCGACGTTATCAGAAGATAAGAGAGTCAAGCAACACTCAGCGAGGCTGTTCCTTGGATGGGTGACTTGAGAGCAAGCTCCACAGCAGTAACTGGGGGTGGTTCACCTTCAAGCCGTGCGTCCCCAGATCAAAGTCTAGATAGAGATTCCTAGCCTTAATATGATTTGGTACATTAAGACTTCCATTAACATTTTGAATTATTGTGTACTCATAGCTTTATGGAATTTTGAAGCTTAAAACTACGTTATGACCAAAATTAATACTATTATTTTATCTTAGACTTATCAACAATATTATATCATATATTTAGTAAAGTGGTAGGTATTACGTTTGAAATTTCCAAACTTGAATAGATAAATAAACCTTAAATATTAATTTTTTCATTGTATTAGTAATAATACAAAGATACGTTAACCTTATTATTTGTTCTAAAATATTAAATATGTTCATTTGTTAATTATTATTTAATGAGATCTAGAGTATAAAATGTGAAGTATTTTAAAACTATTTGGCAGCAATAAATACTAAACATTTGTTTTTATTTTTGAACTGGTAGTTTGTTTAAAGTAACATAAGTATAAGTACAATATCTGTAATGAATAATTTAAAATTATATTACATTGTAATAATGCAGTTAAAACAACTGTAAAACTTGTATAATGAATGACTACATCCATTGTAAAAAAATTATCAAGTTACATCAGGTAGGCTATGTTATGAATCATTCATTTAAGATAATCGTTAAGAATATGGTTCCTCTAAGAACAATTTCAAACAATCTTAAACAATAACTAACTTCATAATTTAAGAGAAAATGGAATATATTGATTCATACAAACTGTCACTTATTATACTTGGCTTACCGATATTTTTGTAACAAGTTTTACACCATATATTTAAACAAAGGAAAACAATGTTTTCACCGTTTTATGACTTTAGACATGTTCTCAAACAATCACTATATATATGGTAACAGAAGGTTATTTAATGAAAAATGTACTATAAATACTTCAGGTTTGAGGTAGTACTGTTGGCCTGAGCGTGATTATGACGGTGTTCCTTCGATATATAGGGTTCCATTACTAGTAACAAAGTAAATTTAGTATCTGAGAAACAAAATGGCCTCCGGAGATGTATGCTCTCTATGTGTTTACAGTATCTGGAACTGTTCTGGAATGGGCTCTTTTTTTTAATGGGAAAGATATGAGATTTTTGGAAATTATACTTTAATTTCACTAATTATTGTTCATAGCTGTTTGGAATATACGTTTGTTACCATTTGTTTAGTTTGAAATCCAATATAAGATTTAAATTGTCGATTTTTCAAAAATAACCTACAGAATGAAAGGTGTTTATTCGTTCTCATATCCTTTTAGTAATACGTTAAATGTTTGTATTCTAAATTTAGTTGAACTTTTCTAACGAGTCAGTGTATGTTTAATGACACGACGTTCCGTTTCAAGAGGTAGGAAAGTCCTCTAGTTTTCAAGTGTAGGTATATTAAATAAACTTACATTAAATATACAAATGGAAAGAAGAAAAGCCAGAACAACAAGCCTTGCCACAATTAGTTTTTACATATTTAAGACCTATTACCATTAACTATTTACGTAATACAATCAATGTTATTACATAAATTTAACTTACAAAACACAATAAGAAAATTAAATAGCAAATCCTAAAATACAAGAACATAAAAAAATGATAAATAAAATAAATAAAAAATCCTTCATATTTATAAGGGGATGTAGTTAATCGTAATGGAAGTAGGGATCCTTAAATTTATTTTAAATCTAATGTAAATTTTGTAATTCATAAATATTACTGAAGATGGAGAGTTTGCCCGGTAGAATGATTTTTATAAGTAATTGTCACAATACGACACCACTACTACGTTTCTGATGTATGCTTGGTGGAGTCAATGAGTTTGCTCGGTAGAATTAGTTTTATAAATAATTGGTACAATATGACACCATTACTACGTTTCTGATTTATGTTTGGGGGAGATTGATCTGCAGTCATTGAGTTTGTTCAGTAGAATGAGTCTCATAAATAACTGTCACAATATGATATCACTACTACGTTTCTGATGTATGCTTGGGGGAGACAGTGATCTGCAGTAAATGCGTTTTCTCGGTAAAATGAGTTCAATAAATATTTGTCACAATAGGACATCACTACTACGTTTCTGATGTATGCTTGGGGGAGACAGCGATCTGCAGCCATTGAGTTTGTTCGGTAGAATGAGTTTCATAAATAATTGTCACAATACGATACCACTACTACGTTTCTGATGTATGCTTGGGGGAGACAGTGATCTGCAGTTATTGAGTTTGTTCGGTAGAATGAGTTTCATAAATAATTGTCACAATACGATACCACTACTACGTTTCTGATGTATGCTTGGGGGAGACAGTGATCTGCAGTTATTAAGTTTGTTCGGTAGGATGAGTTTCATAAATAATTGTCACAATACGAAACCACTAGTACGTTTCTGATGTATGCTTGGGGGAGACAGTGATCTGCAGTCATTGAGTTTGTTCGGTTGAATGAATTTCATAAATAATTGACACAATGCGATACCACTACTACGTTTCTGATGTATGATTGGGGGAGACAGTGATCTGCAGTCAATGCGTTTTCTCGGTAGAATAAGTTCCATAAATATTTGTCACAATAGGACATCACTACTACGTTTCTGATGTATGATTGGGGGAGACAGTGATCTGCAGTTAATGAGTTTGCTCAGTAGAATGAGTTTCATAAATAATTGTCACAATACGATACCACTACTACGTTTCTGATGTATGCGTGGGTGTAGCGAGTGATCTGCAATCAATAATGAATGTGTCACATTCAAGATGTCTTTCACCGTAGTATCAGATCCATCTGCACAGCCAGCCATACTGCTGACAGCTGTCAACACGTCAGCATTAATTCCGGCAGGAGATTAAAACTGACGGTGGGCACTGTCACTGGAGAGCTGTTCTTAATGCTCTCTCTGAACAGATCCTCAGAAGCTATAAAAATGTGTGTGTTTTTGAATATTTCTCGTTGAAGTAATTTATTCTTTAAAGTAATGTATTAAGCTGACAATCCATTTTACGTTGACATATTTTCTTGTAACATGAACAATTTAAAATGGCTGTATTGTGTATTGGCTGTATTGTAACATGCGATAGAAGAGTCTTTTCAAGGCAGCTTGTATAAGATGTGTTTTGTTTAGTGAAAATGATTTCTTTTACAGATAATGTAATTGGATACATACAATGTGCCTTATAATATGGCCCTAATTAATTTTTTCAAGATAAAATAAATGAAATGAAATACGCCTTCATTTAACCAGGCGAAGTTGGGACTAGAAAGTCCCTTCTTCCACTTAACCTGATCCAAAAATAATTACAATTATAACAGTTTTGTTTTTAAATATAGTAATTACAACTGAATAAAAGTAGCAATAACTATTATAATACAAAGAACAATTAACTATATATTAACTAAAAGATATACACAATACTTATTTATGCAATAACTATGTCTCTACCTAGAGATTGTAAATAAACACATAAAAATATCCAATTAAAGAGTTCACAAAAATTGTCCAGTTCAAGGATGTCTTATTTTAACCAGTAAAGTTAGGTCCATGAAACCCTCTCTAACACAACCTGGGGACCAATGGCCAAGGGGGACTTCTAAAACTTCTACCAGTGACCAGGCAGATAGGAGGGATGTATACGAAGACTCTATATATAGTGAATTTCTCTCCAAACATATTAATTACATTTATTTGCTATTTACATTAGAATGTTCACTTATAGCTATTAACGTTCAATTATTTAATAATGTTGACTCCAAAAATAAAACATAAATAAACACGACTAACTTTTATGTGATTTATGATTGACGGTACTGTACAAGTGAATCCTATTTACAGGTTGATTGGTTATGGTTATTGTGTATCTCTGTTTGGGAGGGTGGGACGGTGTAAAAAGGCAAACAATGCCACTGTTCGTGTAAGGGTGGGTGGATCAACACACACAATCATGTACGTGTGGATCGGTAGGCCAATATCTCTGTTTGGATGGGTGGGTCGGTGTACAAAGGCAAACAATACCACTGTTCGTATAAGGGTGGGTGTGTCAACACACACAATCGTGTAGGTGTGGACCGGTGGGCCAATATCTCTGTTTGGATGGGTGGGTTGGTGTACAAAGGCAAACAATACCACTGTTCGTGTAAGGGTGGTGGGTCAACACACACAATCGTGTAGGTGTGGACCGGTGGGCCAATATCTCTGTTTGGATGGGTGGGTCGATGTAAAAAGGCAAACAATACCACTGTTCGTGTAAGGGTGGGTGGGCCAACACACAATCGTGTACGTGTGGATCGGTGGGCCAATATCTCTGTTTGGATTTGTGGGTCGGTGTAAAAAGGCAAACAATACCACTGTTCGTGTAAGGGTGGTGGGTCAACATACACAATCGTGTAGGTGTGGATCGGTGGGCCAATATCTCTGTTTGGATGGGTGGGTCGGTGTAAAAAGGCAAACAATACCACTGTTCATGTAAGGGTGGATAGGTCAGCACACACAATCGAGTACGTGTGGATCGGTGAGCCAATATCTCTGTTTAGATGGGTGGGTCGGTGTAAAAAGGCAAACACTACCACTGTTCCTGTAAGGGTGGATGGGTCAACACACACAATCGTGTACGTGTGGATCGGTGGGCCAATATCTCTGTTTAGATGGGTGGGTCGGTGTAAAAAGGTAAACAATACCACTGTTCGTGTAAGGGTGGATGGGTCAACACACACAATCGTGTACGTGTGGATCGGTGGGCCAATATCTCTGTTTAGATGGGTGGGTCGGTGTAAAAAGGTAAACAATACCACTGTTCGTGTAAGGGTGGATGGGTCAACACACACAATCGTGTACGTGTGGATCGGTGGGCCAATATCTCTGTTTAGATGGGTGGGTCGGTGTAAAAAGGTAAACAATACCACTGTTCGTGTAAGGGTGGATGGGTCAACACACACAATCGTGTACGTGTGGATTGGTGGGCCAATATCTCTGTTTAGATGGGTGGGTCGGTGTAAAAAGGCAAACAATACTACTGTTCGTGTAAGGGTGGTGGGTCAACACACACAATCATGTACGTGTGGATCGGTGAGCCAATATCTCTGTTTGGATGGGTGGGTCGGTGTAAAATGGCAAACAACACCACTGTTTGTGTAAGGGTGGATGGGTCAACACACACAATCATGTACGTGTGGATCGGTGAGCCAATATCTCTGTTTGGATGGGTGGGTCGGTGTAAAAAGGCAAACAATACCACTGTTCCTGTAAGGGTGGATGGGTCAACACACACAATCGTGTACGTGTGGATCGGTGGGCCAATATCTCTGTTTAGATGGGTGGGTCGGTGTAAAAAGGCACACAATACCACTGTTCGTGTAAGGGTGGATGGGTCAACACACACAATCGTGTACGTGTGGATCGGTGGGCCAATATCTCTGTTTAGATGGGTGGGTCGGTGTAAAAAGGCAAACAAAACCACTGTTCGTGTAAGGGTGGTGGGTCAACACACACAATCATGTACGTGTGGATCGGTGATCTAATATCTCTGTTTAGATGGGTGGGTCGGTGTAAAAAGGCAAACAATACCACTGTTCATGTAAGGGTGGATAGGTCAACTGTTTATACGTAAAATGCAATGTATTTCTCTACATGTGTTCTACCGAGATTCAGGCCATTATACTTATCCACACTCCTCTTTATTTAACGGTCTGTATCTGTGGATACTGAGATATGTGAAGGAACGTTGAATGTAATGCAAGAGTAGTTGGCTCTTAAGATCGAGGATAATATTATTTAGCCAATAGCATGACCAATCATATGTAAATAGGATTTACTTGTATAGTACTGTCGATCATAAATATTAAGAGGTAAATGCTCCTAAAACAAAACAAAAAACTCCTAAAACCAGTAAAAGGATAGTACAAAAATAAAACTTACAAGTGGAGCATCAAACTATAGGTATTTATCTCAAAAATTACATTTTACCTTTACATCTTGGAAGAGACAACGTTTAAGGGTTCTTAACGTTTAAGGGTAAGAACCCTTAAACGTTGTCTCTTCCAAGATGTAAAGGTAAAATGTAATTTTTGAGATAAATACCTATAGTTTGATGCTCCACTTGTAAGTTTTATTTTTGTACTATCCTTCTACTGGTTTTAGGAGTTTTTTGTTTTGTTTTAGGAGCATTTACCTCTTAATATTTATCCTGTTCAAAATCTGATATTGTATTTGGATTCAGGAGAGAAATGGCTGATAATTGATACCTCACTTGAGTAGATTAGATCAGTTTTTAAAATTTTTACATTCTTAAAATTTTCAGTTTTGAGCCCCCGATACCACATAAAAGTTAGTCATGTTTTTTTTTTTTTTATTTTTTACTTTTGGAGTCAACATTATTAAATAATTGAACGTTAGTAGCTATAAGTGAATATTCTAATGTAAATAGCAAATAAATATAATTAATATGTTTGGAAAGAAATTCGCCTGCTGTATTTAATGGTCAAAGTATTATCTCTTATATCACATTGTAGTATCCTAATACTAAATTAAACAATTTGTTATTGTACATTTAATATATCGTATATTAATGAATGCAAGTGTGTGAAATAAAAAAAGTGGAAAGTTGTCAATACTTATATGTAACGATAGACAGTAGTCTTACATGGAAAGGTCATACTGTTACATTACATGAAATGTTGAGTGTATATTTAGCGGCAATGCAAATAATAAATTATGTTTAGGTTGAAAAATGTAACATATTAATATATGAAGCACTATATGAATAATCAATAAGGTATTGTAGCATATTATATGGGGTGCTTTGGAATGTAATTTACAGAAAATACAAAGATTGCAAGAGAGGTGTTATTTAGAAGAGAACTGCTAGCAGAAGTTTATTTTATATGTGATGGCAACAAAAATTACACCGAAGAAGTTTAACAGACATAGAATAATAATATAGCATATGGTAGGTTTAAAGAGCTAAATACAAGATATGGAGAACGACTTTTAAGAAATAGAGAAATATACCGAGTACGAAGGCCACATTCGGTGTTTTGGGCAAGTATATTGGAGAATATAATACTTTTTCTGCTGTATATTCTTGATGGAATTGCTTTAGTTGTAAATAGAACGTCATTTTTTTAGTAAATTCCACAAATTTAATTTTTATCAAGAGTTCTTTCGCCGGTTAAGGCATCTTCAGTTGTAAATACAGTATAAACAGTTGCTAATTTAAAATTTACTAAAAAAAACTTTCTATTTACAATATAATACTTAGTCTTTATAACAAAATGCCACATTTTGATGAAGTAAACGTTGTTTAATTGAAAAGGAATGTGTATTTAGAGCTTATCTTAGTGTGATATAAAATATTGATTTGAAGGTATGCCAAACTAAATGTTTCAATAAATTTTCTACTACTGCTTGTCAATACATTGTAGCCTTATGATAATTAGGTATTTATTATTATGTTGAAAATGTTATTGTAAAAATATTGACATTATTAAATTAAGTTGAAATATTGCCCGCCATATGTAAATGTATTATAAATGAAATTTTTGTTTAAATCGTATATACAGTATAAAACAGTCCCTGTTCCTAAATTTTTTTAATTTACCAGGGCCAGATATTGTAAGTATTTTTTGGATATAAATAAATAACAATGTTTTACATATTTAAAAATATATAAAATATATATATATATATATATATATATATATATATATATATATATATTCTATACATAAAAAATACATGTATGTATTTTTTTATGTATGGAAAAAATACAGTAATACATACATAATGGTATATGCAATCACACTCAAGTTTATGATTTGAACTGAAAATCCAGTTTTATGTAAAAATTCATATTCGAACATTTATCTATGTATTTATTGATTTTAATTTATGAGTTCAGTACTTCAAACGTATAAATCTTGGGCACATTCAATTACTGGCACTTGCAGCTTTTCACTGGAAAAATAAACATTGATCTAAACTAAGGATATATATGGAGATGATTTATTTTTCTTGAATACCCATTTTATGTAAGTTAGAATAGTGAAATATAAAAATGACCGTTGTAAACTGTACTTTATAAAGCAATATATCACACGAACCGTCCACAGTATTACACTATTGGGGTGTAAAATATTGCTTGGATGTTTACCTCTACCCCAAAATGGAAACCATTTTACATTTAATATTGAAACACTACTACATCTTTTTAATACATAATCGATGAGTTATGCAGTAGATTTTTACTATTATGTAAGAATATGGTACAAATGTATCGTTTATATAAACATTAAAATAGATACAATTTCGTTTACATGTACCACTAAAATGTTAATAATATTATAAAAATGTAATACACATACTGTAGTGAACCCACCCGCCCATCCATACACGTCCTGTGTTGAAACTACCCACCCACCCAAACACGTACAGTGGTATTCCCATTCGCCCACCCACCTATACACTCACAGTGGTATTCCCACCCACCCACATATACAGATACAGTGGTATTGACTCATCCACCCACCCACACACATACTAAGAGGCTCTTCCTTACCCTTAACCTGGGAACCAATAGCGTAAGGGTGACAAAAGCACCACCTGGGACCGGGCAGGTGGACTGTGTGCAAGGACGGGATCGCTCAGACGATTACCTATCAAGGAGAAGCCACAGATATTATATTGTTTAGAGTTTCTTTAAGAATCATAAAAAACGAACACATTTTTTAGTGATGGTCATCAATTTAACCTCAATCCGTAAGACAATATTTGGAACGAGAATATCCTTAAAAAATCCATAAATTTGTAAGAGAAAATTATTAAAATTGATGGCCAAGAATAAAATCCCTACAGCATAGCTCCTTAGTGGGCAATTAGGTTTTAAAAGATTTTATTGAATTCTTATTACATTCAATTGCTTCCAAATTTGTTTACGTTCTATAAATTTGTCTGAGCAATACCAAGTTGTACTAAGCAGTTAAGTGATTTACCAAATGAAGTCTTAGAATAATTCAACCTGTTAACGTCTCGTTCATATATTATTGGTATGTGCTTAGATGCCTAAGACATATAAGGCTTGTCTCAATAATGTCACTCATTTATATTCCATTATCAGCATGTTTGTGAAATTTTATATTTTGGAATAAACTTCAATATTTCATAAGTTCATGATATCGAAGGCTTTTTATAGAGTAGAGGAGTTCTTTCTACATAATTGGAAGACTATCTAATTCACATAACTCTCACCGGAAGTGGGATGGCTACTTACTAAGGTATGAGAGATAGTGTGAAACCTACATTTCTTGTATGTATTTTATAGAATGAATGGGACATTTTTACTTATATTAGTCTGGTTGGCTATAGTTAAAGACGTTTCTTTACGAAATAAAGTAATTTGAATTTATAATTAGTAAAATTTTTTTTTTTTTTTTTTTTTTTTTTTGTGAAGAGTCGATGAGCTTGGACGTTATAACTCTCGATAAGTCAAGTAACATGCTCTTTTTTTACTTTTGAAATTTTCAAAAAATAATTTCCACAATCTAAGTACGCTGCTTGCTGGTTTTTTAAGAGTCTGGCGCTCATCCGACCAATGACACAGAGAGAGTTGCATGTATTACGTATATATATTAAGATGTGTAAAGTATTGTAAGAGACTCCATCGTCGCATCCAGAACTGACAAATGCCTACGATAGGACAAATGCCAGAACATGATGTATAACTGGGAATGCACCTGTTTACCGAGCCTATACTGCATTTATCATGTCATGACCATTACATTATGTATTTGCCAACATTGGATTGTGATTTACGTTATTTCCTTTAAAAAAAGAATGTTGTCTAGTTATCTTCGAGATACATGTGTCGGGGCAACATTAACTTCCATGAGATAGGTTATTAACGTATTTAACTGCGGGTCACTGTAAACTCTCATCCAGCATATACCTAATCAACCCAAACAAAGAAATTGAAACTTACAAAACGAGGCAATACTTGTGATATTCGTGAAAAGACTATTTTCTCATGTCTACATTCTTATGATTAAAGATGAAATGTATAAATTTACAGTACATATATTTAAGTGTAGAAATAAAATAAATAATAGTATAAATTACATTTTAAAACATTTTGCTACTGAAGGCTACGAAAAGAGTTTAAAAAGTCTTGTTAATTCATCATTTGAATAAGGGTTGGTGATTTATATTTGTACAAAGGCTTCTGAACATTACTTAAAAAAAAAGAAATACAATCAATGTATCTCAAATTTGTATACGAAGTATTACAAGTCTGTAAAATGTCTTATATTTGGTTATTTATTCGATTATTTCACCCTCAAAGTCAAGAACATTGTAGGTAACTTGTAGCGTAGTGCTTTGACTCGGTTATTTAAACTCTCTCTCTCTCTCTCTCTCTCTCTCTCTCTCCACATCGACACTCTCCCACTCTCTGCATCGTCACTCTCCTCTCGACATACTTCGCACATGACTCTCTATATCCTCTAAACTTCTTCATCCAAGAATAAATCCCTCTCATAGCTCCTGTGGCATAGGTTTCTCGTTTTATTGTTCTTATACTTCAATTGTTCCATTGTTACGTTCATAAATCTTCTTCGAGCTCATCTTACTAAGCGTTAATATCTCCAAATGAAGTCTATATTCAACCTGTTAACGTCTCTTCATATTTATGTATGTGCTTAGATCCTAGCATATAAGCTTGTCTCAATCTCCTCTTTCTATTCCATTATCGCTTTGTGAAATTCTCATCTTCTGGATAACTTCCATCCCTCATCTCCTCCTCAGTTCTGATTCCGAGCTTTTCTACGTAGGAGTTCTTTCTCATATTGGAACGACTTCTAATTCCTAACCTCCCGAATGGGTGGCTTCTCTACAGGTATGGTGTGTAAACCTACCTTTCTTTAGTCTCTTTACTAGACTCATGGCTTTTACCTTCTCTCTACGGTTGCTATGTTAAACGTTTCTTCTCGTCAGTATCTATTTCATTAAATTTCTCTTCTTCTCTCTTCTTTTTTTTTTTGTGCAAGATCCTGCTTGGACGTTTAACTCTTCGTGTCAGACTGCTCTCTCTTTCCTTCTTGCATCTTCAATCTAATTCCACATCTAGTCGCTGCTGCTGCTTCTTTAAGTCTGCGCTCTCCCCATACACAGAGATTCATGTCATTACGTCTCTATCTCTAAACTTGCTAGTCATTTAGAGCTCCATCGTCCTCCTCGACTGCCTGCCTCGCATGGCCAATGCCAACTGATGTATAACTGGGATGCACCTGTTTCCAGCCTTCTCGCATTTATCATGTCATGACCTCTCATTTTATTCTGCCAACATGGATCTCTCATTTCTCTCATTTCCTTTAAAACAATCTCTTCTCTCTGTCTCTCTCTCCTCTCTCTCTCTTCGTCTCCTCTCCCTCTTCTCTCTCTCTCTCTCTTACTCCTGATACTTATTACGTTCTTACTCGTCTCTTAACTCTCTCCTCTACCTATCTCCCTAACAAAATTACTTCTACGTGCTCATCACTTGTCATATTCGTCGAACTTTCTCTCTTTCTACATTCTTCTCTCTAAGTTAACTTATAATTACTAGTACTATATCTTCTCTCAATCTTATAATTCTCTCTTACTGCTCTTAAACTTTTGCTCTAGCTTCGAACTATCTTCATCTCTCTTCTATTCATCTTCGTCGTTGTCATCTTTACTTTTCAAACGCTTCTGAACTCTCTTAAAACAAAATAACTACATCTGTCTCTTCTCAATTTTCTCTACTTTCAATCCTCTCTAACTCTCATTTCGTTACTTCTCTCCATTCTTTCACCCTCTCTCAATCTTGTCTCAATCTTCTCTCTCTCTCTCTCTCTCTCTCTCTCTCTCTCTCTCTCTCTCTCTCTCTCTCTCTCTCTCTCTCTCTCTCTCTCTCTCTCTCTCTCTCTCTCTCTCTCTCTCTCTCTCTCTCTCTCTCTCTCTCTCTCTCTCTCTCTCTCTCTCTCTCTCTCTCTCTCTCTCTCTCTCTCTCTCTCTCTCTCTCTCTCTCTCTCTCTCTCTCTCTCTCTAAAAAAATGTATATAACATATTATAATTCAAATATTTATTGATTGCATGTTATTTAATCAAATTCTATACAGACGACAATAGATCTTATATAAGCTTTTCAATTATAAAGATTTTTTGTACTGTACATAAACGACTGGATTGGGATTTCCAGCATCTTGCCATTATCTTCTCTACATCTGCTCGTCAACTACTTTTGTCGTGTTAACCATAAACAAATGATGTTCATAAAGTATTTTATAGCATATAAATTGATTAATATGAAAATGTGGTTATTAAATACGCGTATATATTCTGTAAAATTTATTTTGATCATGAAAATTACAGGGACAGTGTACAGTAATATGACATTGTATTCCCAATTGCTATTTTTTTTCTATTTAATAATGTGAGTCATTTACATCAAATGGGAAACACATTTTAAATAAAGTAAACATTAACGGTAAAATACGAGTAAAGTGATTTATTTGATGGCAGACAAACCAACAAATTGTATTTTATTAAAAGAGCATGTCAACCATACGGGACAGATGTTAACAAATTGTAAACGTGTACAATGCAGTTTTCCATGAATACACAGTTAACAACTTCTACTGAATGAAAACCAGTAGTACTAAATTATCAAATATATATTCAAGATACTACTATCAGGAGTAATAATAATATATTTTCAAATTGATTAATAAAGTATCATTAACATCTTTAATATGATTTAATTATTTTGAAAAATTATTACGAAACAATTTAAAATAACATCTGAGTTTTTTAGAATAATTAATTAAGAAGAAATGATCCCTGTTTCTTATTTCTCTGTCTCGGAGATGAATAAGAAACACCAACAATCTCGGTTGATGTTTCTTATTCATTGTATTGTATACCATTGTTCATTGTTCTTATTCAATACCATTGTACGTGGACGGGTGGTTGGAAGATTCAATACCACTGTACATGTATGGGTGGGTGGGAGAGTCAATACCACTGAACGTGTATGAGGTAGGCAGATAAGTCAATACGTGTCAATGACGTGTTTGGGATGGGTGGGAGGGTAAATACAATTGTACGTGTATGAGTTGGGTGGGAGGATCAATACCACTGTACGTGGATGGGTGGGTGGAATATTCAATACCACTGTACGTGTATGGGTGGGTTGGAGAGTCAATAACACCCATACACGTACAGTGGTACTGACCCAATCCCCACCCATACACGTACAGTGGTGTTAACTGACTCACCCACCCATACACGTACAGTGGTACTGACCCACTCGCCCACCCATACACGTACAGTGGTACTGACCCACTCGCCCACCCATACACGTACAGTAGTACAGACCCACCCACTCACCTATACACATACAGTGGTACTGACGCACTCGACCACCCATACACGTACAGTGGTACTGACCCCTTGCCCACCCATACACGTACAGTGGTATTGACCCACTCGACCACCCATACACGTACAGTGGTACTGACCCCTTCCCCACCCATACACAAACAGTAGTACTGACCCACCCACTCACCCATACACATACAGTGGTACTAAACCACTCGACCACCCATACAAGTACAGTGGTACTGACCCACTCATAGACCCATACACGTAAAGTGGTACTGACCCACCCGCTCACTCATACACATACAGTGGTACTGACCCTCTCGCCCACCCATACACGTAAAGTGGTACTGACCCCTTGCCCACCCATACACTTACAGTGGTATTGACCCAACCGCTCACCCATACACATACAGTAGTACTGACCCACTCGACCACCCATACACGTACAGTGGTACTGACCCCTTCCCCACCCATACACAAACAGTAGTACTGACCCACCCGCTCACCCATACACATACAGTGGTACTAAACCACTCGACCACCCATACAAGTACAGTGGTACTGACCCACTCATAGACCCATACACGTAAAGTGGTACTGACCCATTCGCTCACTCATACACATACAGTGGTACTGACCCTCTCGCCCACCCATACACGTACAGTGGTACTGACCCCTTGCCCACCCATACACATACAGTGGTTTTGACCCACCCACTCACCCATATACATACAGTGGTACTGACCCACTCGACCACCCATACACGTACAGTGGTACTGACCCACTCGCCCACTCACACACGTAAAGTGGTACTGACCCACTCGCCCACCCATACACGTACAGTGGTACTGACCCACTCGCCCACCCATACACGTAAAGTGGTACTGACCCACTCGCCCACTCATACACGTAAAGTGGTACTGACCCACTCGCCCACTCATACACGTAAAGTGGTACTGACCCACTCGCCCACTCATACACGTAAAGTGGTACTGACCCACTCGCCCACTCATACACGTAAAGTGGTACTGACCCACTCACCCACCCATACACGTACAGTGGTACTGGCCCTTTGCCCACCCATACACGTACAGTGTTACTGACCCACACGCCCACCCATACACGTAAAGTGGTACTGACCCACTCGCCCACCCATACACGTACAGTGGTACTGAACCAATCACCTACCCATACACGTACAGTGGTACTGACCCACTCGCCCACCCATACACGTACAGTGGTACTGAACCAATCACCTACCCATACACGTACAGTGGTACTGACCCACTCGCCCACCCATAATCGTACAGTGGTAGTACCCACTCGCCCACCCATACTCGTACTATGGAATTTAAGTACTAATACAGTGCCATTTTAATACGTTGTTCAAGAAAAGTACACAAGAAATAAATCTTTACTATGAGTCTATTTTTTATTGACTTAATAAAAAAGTAATCAGGTTTTTTCACGTGTTTGTGTTGGTTTGAGCTTGTGTTCTGCGTTTTCCAAACAAGTAAATCCTGTAGGTGAGTATAGAATATGGACCTCTTAAAAATTATCAGAAACATTAGTTAAAAAATACAATTACGAGTTTTCTTTGCAATGCTAACAATTTGTTTCTGTCCATGGAAGCTTTATTATAATGTTATCAAAAAGTGTCTTCTTCTTATTAATTAACCATTTACATTGCTTAGTAAGACAAAGTGTTGTTTAGTGTTTAGTGTTGTTTGTGTAGTTAGGGTTAAGTGTTGTTTAGTGTTGTTACAAAATAGTTTGTAACAACACTAAAACCATTCTTGGTAAACATTTTCAGACAACGTTTTAGTGATTTACTCAAAAGTTTACTCAATCATTGACAACATAAATTATAATTTCTAAAATAAACAGAAAATGCACAAACTAGAATAAAATTTGTGAAAATTAAATAGGTAGATTCAGTAAAAAATTATAATCGTGTAGTCTTTTTGAGATAGTAAATTTAACTTGTATTAAAACAAATACCAAAAATAACAATAACTGAATTACATATATTGTATAAAGTCGCATGTCTGGAGTATATTAGTATGCATTTTAATTGACAGCATAAGAGAAAGTTCATTATATATTATCTGTAATGATTCATAAGCGAACAATTTCAGATAAGTTTTACATACCAAGCCTTCGTCCTTTAAAGTAATTTTTTGCATGTAATAAAACGTTGAAGAGGTGTTATAATCGAGATAAATAATTAATATTATTATATAAATTAAATCAAAAATAAATTAATAAACAATTAAAATACAATTACCGAAATTAGATAAACATAACAAATTAGTAATAAAATAAAAAAAAACAAAAACGGTAAGGCAAACGAGTAAAATATTATGTAGCAGCAAAGCCATACTGTGACAAAGACGCCGACTGCCAATACTCACGGACCTGTTGAGACATGAAAATAATACTTTAGGGAACGTTTCTTAACATTCCCTTAGTAATAACGTAACATGCCTTAATATCCCCTTAACAATAATGTAACATTCCTTTAACAATAACGTAACATTCCCTTAAAAATAACGTAACATTCCTTAATATTCCCTTAAAATTCTCTAACATTCTCTTAAATCTCCCTTAAACCATAAAGACGCAAATAATGGCGCATGTGCCGATGACGTATGCACCATTTTGTGGGCCGGCCTGCCGGAGTACGGTGGATTCTCCCCCGTCAACTACGAACCTCTCTTGAACACATACATCCGATGATTCCGGTCCACACTCTACTGCTGTCCTGACTTAACTACAGGCGTCTGCTTACTAAACACGCACCTCCAAACCACTCCTCGCTACAGTGATGATGATCTACGCGGATAGCTAATTGACCTCGTGTTTTATACAATATATAACGTGAAAATTACATTTCATCATTCAAAATTGAAACGTGGTGAGTGCGAAGTGTCTAGGACATTATTTAGACGAACTTAACACAAGAAAACTTCATAAGAAAAAGAAGATGCGGCCATCTTTGACACCAGCCCACATCAGAGACACAAATATAAAGCTAAGTGTTTACTTTAGATAAATTTATAAACAAGAAAACATATCAAAACTTATTTAATCAGTTCACAAATATTATGTTGTTTAAATTTTTATCAAAGAATTTAAATCCATAGTTTTATTTTGAGACAATATTTTTTTCTACGATTAAAATTAACCAAAATAATTTTACAGATTGTATTTTCCTTTACAAAAGGGAAACTAGTTTAATGGATGGCTGTAACACGACTTCATGAAACGATCCTAAGATCTATTAGTTTATTAATTTGTGTTTTATTATAAAAAAGAACTACTCCCAAATAAGAGCGTTACTTTACTTTACTAGAGCTGAATATGCAGAACTATTAATTGATTATGTTATTGAGGTAGTTTGTTTAAGAACTGAATATCAATATGTTAATTGTATGACTTTAAATACACTTCATAAATACACTTTAAATATAAACTTTAAATACATAAAAATGATTAGATCGGCCTCTTCTTTAAAAAAAAAATATATATATATATATATATTTACATTATAGTTTTAACTAACTTGTTTATTTAATTTGCAATAAAATAACACAAATTAAAACAGACTAGAACATTTCATACAGTACCCATTTGTAAAACCTAATGTATGTTAGAATGCATTTTTGCTACAAAAGATACTTTCATTGCAAAAGTGGATCAGTCAAGAGGTGTGACACCGTGAATTCTCAAAGTAGATACACAATGAGGGAGATGTAACACTCAAGGGATGTCTGAAAACTAGTAAAAAGTCTCATCCCAATAATTAGGTTTTGAAAATTGTGTGACATGTTGCATCTGAGTATTTTTTGTTATAGGTTCAGTGATATCAATTTATGCCATAGCATTGTCAGCATATTAAATATTTTCTTTACATTTATATAAAATATTGTGAATAGGTAAAAGTAAGTTATTTCTAACATAACAGAAAAGCTTTATATGCTACAGGAATATGCTATTTTTAATTCACTTACTGCGCCTATTTTACTAGCCAATACTCATTAAATGACAGTAATTGAACATCGTTGCCAGAATACATTATAAATAATCACGATTAAATTGTCAAGTAAACAAATTATTTAATATAATTTGACTTAAAGTCTGACTCAATTTGAACTGTGAAACTTCTGACATATTTTAAAATGTCTTGAAATGCAACTATAGTAGATTATTATTTAAGAATATTAAGTCAGCCATACACGTACAGTATTAGTGGCCTTCTTACACACCTATTCATACAGTGGCTATGACCCTCCCTCCCACCTACTCATACACGTACATCCGTTGTGACCCTCACACCCGGACATATATGTATTGTGATAATAGAAGGTTGGTGGTATATTTATAACCTTCTATTATCACATATTTGGTGATAATAGAAGGTTATAAATATTTATAATTACACTTTTTTTCTAAAGGTAAACAAATTACTGTTATATAATGTTTTAAAGAGTACTCTGTTAAAAAATACATTTATTATTATATTAATCATAGAATACGTATTACTAACTAAGATATTTACATACATACCATGTCACTGAACGTACGTGGAAAATGGTCTTAAAATGAATAATTGCCACGCCACTTTTGCCACGCCCCTTAGCAAGTCGTGATAGACAGTAACTCTAATATAATGTTTCTCGAAGCAAAAATAGCAACGAAAACAATATGCTGTAAACGACTTTAAACTGCAGAAGGTTAAACTTGTTAATATTAAAATAACAAGTCCTGTAGTTTAAAGTTTTGCTTTTAAATAGGCGAATTTAAAATTTTATTTTTCAAAGTATAAATTAAAAATGAAGTAAGCTTACACATTTTTTAACCTATTAGTTTTTCGTCAATGAGAAAAAGGGTGGCTGAAAAGTAACTTGCACCCATCTATAACTTTTTTAATACTAAAAATATTGTATTTCAGTTTGTGGCAACCTAATTAGGTATGAGAGGCTACATTAATGAAAGCATTTTAAAATGTACCACAATGAAGGGGGCAACTCAAAATGTTTAAATAGCAGCCCCTATCGTGTGACCATGCTGATAAAAGATCTTGGTAAGACGAGAAAGGTAACATAAATAAAAAGGAAATCAGACCACCCAAAACAAAATGGCGGCCAAGTAAATGAATTGGCTGAAAAATAACTTGCAGCCCCCACTAACTTTTTTAATACTGAAAATATTTTATTTAAGTTTGTGGCAATCTTATTAGGTATGAGAGGTTACATAATGAAATCATTTTAAAATATCCCCCCTGAAGGGGATGGGGGAGTGGGGGTAACTGAAATGTTTTAAAAAGCAACCCCTATCGTGTAACATCTCTGATAAAAGAGCTTGGTAAGACGAGAAATTTAATATAATCAAAATTTTAATCGGACCATCTAAAACAAAATGGCAGTCAAGTAAAAAGAAATGGCTAAAAAGTGATTTACAACTCTGTGTAACAATCTACTATTAAAGGTGTTTGATTTCAGTTGAAACAATATTTTTGTGTAATTAAAGGTTCCGTTACTCAATATTAAGATTTGTAAACGTCATTTTCTTTAGGAGGTATTGAGGACAGGCTGTAAAATTAAAAAAAATCATCATGTGATGCCTCATTTTGCAGTGTTAGTTTAGACGAGAAGCTGTTCTTTATGAAATATTTTTGACAATTCTTTCACAAATGGCATCTCAAAAAGATAAGTAGTTAAAAGTTATGCGGGTGAAATGTTTAATATGCCCTTAACATTAATAATTATGTTTTTCCATTACTGGTTTTAACAAGTTTTGATAAATAAATAAAAGTGTTCACTGGTTTTCCATATGTTTATCTATTTTCCTTTTGAGTTCTTATCTTTAGAAGGGAGGGGGTAATGTTCACTTATCACAACTGTTTAGTCGAGTGCTGCAGTTTATGTCTTTCAGTGTTTAATCGTGTATTTTGTGAACGTACTTTTTTACATTACATTTTACGGATTATTTTTTCTGTTATTCTTCTATTAGAGGAAAATTGTATTTACATTGATTGAAAGAGCTGAAATAGTACTTTTATTTGGCCAGATCAGAACTTACCAAGCTACTGCCGGGGAGTTTAGTTGGATGCATCCTGAACATATAGTTTCAAGAACTGCAATAGCCAACTTGATTGAACATATCAGCGCACTGGAAATGTCATGGAAGACCATAGATCAGGCCGGCATACTGTGCAAGAAGTAGTAGAAGAAGGTGCTTTGGCGAAATACAATGTCACGCCCCTGCAGTCAGTTAGAGCTGTAATCCACAATTTAGCACAATTTAATCTGGGAAACCCAGTGAAAGCTTCTATTTATAAAGCAAAACTTGTTAAAACCAGGAAGGAAAAACATAATTATTAATGTTACAAGCAAATTAAACGTTTCTCCCGCATAACTTTTAACTACTTATCTTTTTGAGATGCTATTTTGGAAAGAGTTGTAAAAATTATTTTATGAATGACAGCTTCTCGTCTAAAATAAATCTGCAAAATGGGATATCACATGATGATTTTTTCCAAATGTTATGAGCTGTCCTCAACACCTCCTAATAAAATGGTGTTTACCAATCTTAATTTTAAGTAACCGAATCTTTAATTACGAAAAAGTATTGCTTCAACTGAAATCAAACCCCTTTAATAGTAAAATATTACACGGAGCTGTGAATCACTTTTCAGCCATTTCTTTTTAATTAACCAACATTTTGTTTTGGATAGTCCAATTTTAATTTTATCTATACTAAATTTCTTGTCTTACTAAGCTCTTTTATCAGAGATATTACATTATAGGGGCTGCTACTTTAAAAAAAAAATTAGTTGACCCCCATCCCCTTCAGGAAAGAAAATTTAAAATGCTTTCCTTAATGTAGCCTCTCACACCTAAGAAGATTGCCATAAACTGAAATCAAATATTTTTAGAGTTAAAAAGGTTAGGGGGAGGGGTACAAATTATTCTTCAGCCATTTCATTTACTGTGCCACCATTTTGTTTTGGGTGGCGCTATTTCCTCTTTATTTACGTTACCTTTCTCGTCTTACCAACCTCTTTTATCAGATGTGTCACCGATAGGGGCTGCTATTTGAATATTTTGAGTTTCCCCACACCTCCCAGCCCCCTTCAGGGGGGGGGACATTTTAAAATGCTTTCATTAATGTAGCCCCTCATAATTAAGAATGTTGCCACAAATTGAAATACAATTTTTTTTATTTAAAAAGTTAGTGGGGGGGGGGTACAAGTTACTTTTCAGCCACCCTATGTCAAAGCGTTAATATTATTCTATCATAATTTTAAGTCATATAATAATATTTAGTTCTGCATACTTGACACTTTATAAAAGGTAAACATATTTTTTTTATTATACTAGTGTAACAATAAAAGTTTAATTAGAAGACTTACGCGGTCCCTTGTTCACATGACTGGATTGATGTTAGGGACGTTTCCCAGTTGATCATGCATTTGGAAGAAAAATGCAATGACATGATGTGGGGTACATCATCATTGAACAATGATTGTATGCTGTTGAAAGATCAATGAAAATACTTTTATTTATATGAATTTACAGAACAGATATAACTAAACGGACTCAAGATAAATTAATTGAAGGGATTAGAATGAAGTATAGAAAACAGACATGAGACATTAACTTGTAGATGAGCATAATACGAAGAAGTGTAAATTACGAAAGGACATCTAGAAGAACCCTAGGTCTAGGATACAGTCCCGAGAGACGTCCTACAATGGTTGCTACCAAACCGATGTGGTCCCTCTATGACTGCTGTGCTACAACATACATCATCCTCCAATCGGAGCGAACAAGGAAACAAGGGTGTGAAGTATAATAAAATATGTTGTTTTATACTAAAAAATACCTTATAATTATGTTTAAAAACACATAAATAATACTTGAAAACTGTTTTAATATTATTTAAATAAATTACAACTGTCAACAGTTCCAAATTTCTTGTGATGTTTATTACGATCGTTTCGGCATCATTATGGCATCTTCAGATATAATGCCAAAAAAGGTTCCATAAACTTAAAAAAAAAGTATGAATTGACATTTAAAACATTGAAAATATGTAAGATCAGTCTGTTATAGTAATTAAATTATTCCAGGTGTAGTGGGTATGTGTGCCAGTTGTCCGAACATTTATATTGCAAAACAGAACCAGACATAAAGAACACCATCCTAACCCGAAAACAGAGAGACAACAAATAAACATTCACCCAACATCTGGTTGACGAAAACCATGATATTAGTGATCTGAATATAGGCCTAACAATCGTACACACATGCAAAAGAGGAAATAAGCTAGATACTCTTGAGGGATATGAGATATACAAGGCTCATAATAGAAAAACCACGAAGAATATATTTTGAGTACCAAATTAGAGTTTAAATTTCATTTTATTTTTAATATTATTTTAAATCAGAAAACAACAGCAAGGAAACAAAGGCCAGCTGATAACACCTATCTTTCTATATAATTTCAATGTTTAAATGTCAATTCATATTGTATGTATTTTTTAACAGTTTATTGAAGCCTTTTTTGTCATTGTATCTGAAGAAGGCGTAAAGATGCCGAAACGATCGTAACAAACATCACAAGAAATTTGGAACTGTTGACAGAGGTAGTTTATTTAATATAATAAATAATACCTTCTTAAAATATAATAAAATCTATTTGCTTGAAATCTGTATGTAATTTAAAACTTAAATTACTACAATATAAGTGATATATTGATAGTGTTGCGTTTTTCTTGTTTGTGATCTCATAATAGATAACTTAAAGTTATGTAATAACACCAGAAAATTAATTTCGACACTGCAATACACTATAAGATGAAGGAATGTTGTAGTTGAAGGGGTCGCCACCAGAGTGTGCTGGTCACAAAGGACCCACCCAGACGTGTAGTTTTAATCACGTCGTATGTTCCTCTCACGCTTTTCTTCATCTTAAACTGTTTCGCGCAACACAATTTCGAATAATGATAGCATATACAGCATATATTAAATATATTTATCTACAAATTTTAACACCAAACAAAACATATATTTTATTTAAGGTATGAGATAAATTATGTATAGCCTATGTAAACTGATTATTTATTTATATTAGTTTTTTTACGTTAACGAATTATACTGATATTAGATCTAATGCAATATAAAACTTACTCTATTTACATACAATATTTAGCCATTTGGCTAAAATAACTGGTGTTATCCTAAGCAGTACGCAAACCGATACTTTTTTTATGAAGTTCTTTACTTGCTAGTTCACATGGGCTTGAGGCTTGTGCGTAAACTTTATCCAACGAGCGAAGTGCCATTTGGTAGGTTAGGTATTCAAACCTTGGACCTGCCTCCACAGTCCGAGGACTACTTACCACTGAGCCACGACACTGGCTAAGCTACTATGGTCGCAAGTGCCTTATATCCATTTACTAGTTAAATTGTTTTATTAATACATTTTCAATGTTTTAATATAAAAAAATGCTTATAATATCTGGACCTGTTAAGTTAGAAATATTTACCAACGGGGGCAATTTTCATACAGTGCGTAAAATTCAACAAATATTTAGTGTATAATACATTTACATTTCCCACATGACGCACAATATTTTAACGAACAATATCTCTAAATATTACTGTTTTTACAATGATATTTTCAACTTTAAAATACGTGTTTAGTTATCACTATACCACATTGTCCTGGAAAGCAGTAACAGAAAACGTATTGCAATATTTAGTTTGGAAGACCATCAAAATCAATATTCCACATCACTCTAAAATAAGCCAATCATACCCATCTTTCTTCAATTTTGTACGGTTTTGTTTATTAGAATTGTGTGGCAATTTTTTTTATCTTTTCCGTTAGTTCACTACCATAACCATAACTTTGTTTAACCTAACATAACTAAATCTGACATAACCCAACTAAACATAACATACTATACCCAAACCTAACATAACCTAACAAACCTAAAATAGCCTAATCAAAGTAGTTGTAGTGAATTAACGGAAAATGTTACATTTCTTATAAAGAGTATGTACAACGTATTCCAATAATCTTTCTCTAAACACAGAATGTTGCCTTTGTACTCGGTTTGTTTTTCTATTTCTTATTGATTGTTCACCATATTTTGTATTTAGCTCTTTAAACGTATTATTACCTATATGCTTTATTACTGTTCTATATCTGTAAAATTCTTCGGTGTCAATGTTCTTGTCATAACATATACATACATTAAACTGTTGTGTTATCAGTTCTGAATAACACATCTAAGGACCTCTTTTGTGATCTTTATGTTTTCTGTAAATAACATTCCAAAGATACCACATACAATATGTTGTCATACCTTATTAATAATTCAGATAGTACTTTATAAATTAATATTTTCAATTTTATATCTGAAATATAATTAATTCTGTACGAAGTCACTAAATATGCGCCAAATGTTTCATGCAATTTAAATATATGATTCTTCCATGTAAGACAACTTTACATGGAATTAAATCGTTACATGTCGGAATTGATAACTGTCCACCTTTTTATTTCCACACACTCGCTGTCATTCTCCTCTATTTGTTCTTTTTTTTATCTTAGACATCTATAATCATGATATTTTATTTTGGGTGGACTTTCATAGTGATTATTCCTTTAAAATCATTGACTTATTTTGATTAATAACTAGGCCTTTGGTATGTAGATACTTTGTAATTTCATCAACATCATTTTGTAACTGAATCTCAACCAGATTTAGTTATTTTTATGGATCCATAAATAATATATCAACAGCATGTATAACTATTTTCTTATACTATTTTCTTTAAAATATAATGTATAATACATTGAAAATGTTATACAAATATAATAGACTTATAAATTAGGTTAGGTTATCAGGTGAGGAAACATCCGTGGATGTCTCCCCATTATAACTCTATGTAATTCCACTCTGCCATGTTATAAACGACATTTCTTGGAATCATAATGAAATGAAAAATGATTTCATTGTACAAATTATGTAAACATTGGTAAAGCTAGGACCAAGCATTCTTTTTATACTCCTAAAAATAATAACATCTAACATATCATGGTGCCATCATGTTAAATAGATATGCAGTAAAATAATGTCTGGAAAACTTATCAATAGAATTGTATCTAAAGTTGCAACATGTAAGCCAATAAAATTGATTTACTATCAAGCGTTTAACATTTGGAGTTATATTTTGGGTTATAGTTATTAATAAAAAAAATAGCCTATTTCCACTCCAAAACAGAGCAATAAGACAGTGTAATCGTTCCAAAAATTAAATTATGCCTTGATTCAAAAATTAAAATCTTCGCATTAGCCTCTGTTTATGTAGTTGAATGCGCAACCTTTATTCATGCAAATAAATCTAAAAGTCAAGTAAAAAACATGCATATTACAATAGAAGAAATCACGGCTCGTTTTAAATTTCATCTTATAATTCTTTGTTTGGGTAGACAGCTTAAATATAATCGTTTTGGAGTCAAAATAAACAAAAAAATTATAACAGATGCTAAAAAACTATAAATAAAATTTAATTGAAAGAAGTATTTTTATATTTAGGAGACTTTAGAATGAGTTTCTCGTTTATCAAACAAATATATTGTAATCATATTTATATATTACTCATAAAGTTTTAACCACATCAATGTTGCAGTTAAAGTATACAAAATATAAATTATAACAATGTCTGTTAAAAATAAAGAGCACAGCTTAAACATTTCACAGTTTAGTTATATTAAAAAAAGGTAGAATAAACATTGAACTGAAAACAAAAATAAAATGCCTATAGCAATAAAATATGGCTTTAAAGTACTAACCTCGTAATTTTAAACTCGGTCACAACGTTTTACTCAACTTTGTAGGGATAAATGCGTCTTTAACTAGCTCAAACTAGCTTCAACTTTGGTAACATCCGTGATCAAGTTGGAAATGCCGTAACGGGGATTGGGTGTTGTAACTGGGGTTGTTCAGAAAGTACAAATATTATAGTGATCCGCACCAGTAAATTACGGTTACCATAGAGACCAAAGGGACTCACAAAGGAAAAAGGCACATGGCTTTAGTTATCATTGCCATGCTCTGTGGTGTATTGTTACTAACATTTCGCTTACGTATCATTTAAACGAAGTTTGACAATTTACACTTCACCAACTGAAAATAATCAAAGATCAAAATTATACTATAATTCGGTGTTTTCACGATAATTATAATATAATGATAATTATAATAATATAACGATAAAAAAATACCCCATTGCCCAGAGATCATTATTATTAAATTATTATAATTGAATTTGATATTCAAAATCAAACAAAAAATACTGCATTAGAGAAAAAATCAACTTGCATTGGATTGTTTTTAATAAATACAAATTTATAAAAAATATATATTAAAAACAATGGCCATAACTTTCCAAGATTGTTTATTAAATATAATGTCGGATCCAAAAAGCAATCTACTAGAGTTTGAATCTCTACTATAATATAAATTCTTATCCGATTTCATTGTGTTGTACACAAAAATTTAGCTTATTAAATTCTACGTAATTTCATATAATTTACATGTTTTTGAAGAGTTTAAGAATGTTTTATAGTAGGAAAAATACAAAAAAATACACGAAATGTTAGCACTTTTAGAGTAAAGCTCAACTTTAAAATTTCTAAAACAAAAATTACGAAAGATAAGTCAGTGAAACCTTACACGCATTTGAACAAGGTTGTTTTTTGTAGTTTATATAAATTCTAGAATGTTTACTCTTTTGCAACATTTTCTGTTCTGATTTTTGTAAACCCTTGCAATTTTATAAATGGCTGATCATAAAACCTTCTAAAACATTTTAAAAATACCCGATTGAAAAATAAAGTAAGAATAAGTGCGATTTAAAAATCATGATAATTTAACTAAGCCGATTTGATATTTACATTAGTTTCTAGACAAAAATATATTTTTCACATTGATGCAATTCATAATGTTAACTGTATTAATGGCAAAGTCTAAAAAATACACGAAAACGAAGCTCTAAAATTCAAAAGAGGAAATCACAAAACTTTTTTTATTTTGTAGTAAGTTAAACAGACATGGGCAATTTAAATAATAGACATCTTCAAGCCAACATGAGTAGTATGAATAGTTCTAATTGCCCAGTTCATTAGGTTGAACTGAATTGAATACCAGGAGAAAAGATAATTGCCACTTTTCAGGAGAGTTTAAGGCATTGAAAAAAATAAAATAGTATATGAATTGTAACTCTCTACTGAATGTTAGTTACTCAATTAAAATTCATAGTTAATATTTAGATGGCTAGCAAAATTTATAATTTAAGAACTATTTGTTATTAATAAGCTATTTTATCATTAAGTCATTGCTTAAGCCAGGTCTACAAAACTGATACAGGAAAATCGAGCTTTGTTCAGGAATTCGTCAAAGTCACATATGATTAAATAGGTCTAATTTTTTTTAAAAAACCTTTATTGCATTTTTAGGCTTATTTACTTGTTATTTAAAAAATGGGAATTGTTTAAAGAAATAATATCAACAACGTAAATCTTTGTATTAAACATTTTATGAAGAAAATTATTCAAAACAATATTAAGGTAATAGAACTTCTCGTTGGATATTGGTAATATGTCTGAAATTAAAGTAAAAACTCACTCTTTAATATTTACTTCTTTAAACACTGGTTTGAAGTTAAGACCATGCGGTAAGCACGTAGGGGAAACCGGGGTAAGATGGCGACACTAATGGAAAGTTATTTTTATAAATTAACGATTTACTTTAGAGTACTTAAATTTTAAAAAGCATTCCCTTTCAAAGTAGCAATGTTAAAGCAACTATTGTTCAAAAAGATCTGAGATATAAATATTTTTTCTAAATAATAACAATTCGTCAACTTGCCCCTCGCACGGAGCAAGATGACATTTCCTAGGTAATGTAAATAAGTTAGCTCCAACAGAAAAACATTTAAGGTTTAATGCATAAGAAATAAAGTAAGTAAATACTCTTATAAAATCGAATTTAAAGTGTGTTGATGATATATTTTCAAAATAGTTTGACATATTAACAGTAATCAAAAACCATCTGCTTCCCAAACTATAGAAATCCTTTTTTTTTGTTTTTCAAACTTCACTCGCCAGATGACATGTGCGTGAACTGTACTAAACAACTGAACTGCCGACCACTAGCCCAGTTGATGATTCAAACCTTGGACAGTGTCCTCGGCAGTCTGAAGCCTTAGCTACTGTCGGCTCCTCGTGTCACCATTGCATACAAGCTGAGCACTGTATCCGGTGCTCTGAGGCCTAATCTTGGTAGATGTCATTGCAATCTGGGCAATATATTTCACTATTCAGAGATATTGATAGCATCTGAGAAGGCCCTCTTCATTAAAAAGCCGCGGCCTACGTGCACAGCATTTGCATCACACACCCCTCTTGTTGTAGTTTTCGTTTTATATTTGTAAAGACAATGCGTATGAATATTTAAATGAAATAAATTACGAGGTATATAAAACCTCAAAAAATCAAGATATAAGAGTCCTTAAATGTGTCCTTAAGACATGGACATTGTAAAACGATTAGTGAAATGTCACACAATTACGATATTTACGCGTTTTTTGTAAGAAAAATAGTTAATATGTTTATATTTTCATGCTTTTTTGTGCAGATTTGATTTTATGTGGAGGGAACATGACGAATTCGTCAACTTGCCCCGTGGTGTACTAGCAGACATTATAAATTACAGCCTTTAGGTTCTTTAAGGTAATCAATTCAACAGCTGGTAGTTTCTAACTTACATCCTGAAGCAACAAATTATGGTCTAAGATGTTCGTAACTCCGACTCGTAACTCGTAGCTTACGATGTTCACCGAGAAAATTATTCAGTTCGTGTGCAAAACAACAAATAGACATAAGTAAGTATTATCGTCCTTGCGTTTAAGGCTCTACTCGAATAATTTACATTACCCCCTTGTATGAAACCCCCTGTGTGCGTCTGGTGCTGCTACAATTACGAATGTAGGCTTACTAAGTCATCTTGCCCCGTCTTCCTCTATTGAACTTATGAATAAAAACGTATGAAACTAAAAACAAAGGGTTCCTTACTTTCTTGCCACGAAACATATTCTGTCACTTTTCTTTTCCGTTTAGATACAGTGATGCCAGTGCTCTCCCAAGGCACTCAGAAGTTGTTTCTGTAGTACATTAAACATTCTGATACTTCTAAAAATGGCACATCTCTAATTGGTCTTGTGATACGTATTTTGAGATGAGGTTAAATTAGGTCAGCCAATTTTCTCGAAAAAGATCTGCTTCCTCTACTAAAATTACATTGGCTTTCATCTTGATTCTCTAAAATGAGCTGCCAAATCTTGACTAATCTCAGCATTCATTTTAGAATTAATGAATAGTGTTTCCATCATTCTCCATATAGTCCATGATTTCAAGGTAAAAGTGGTATGAAACCTTGAAATCTATAAATAGTCATCGATTTTGATGAAATTTTTGAATTGAGCTCAATTGACCCTCCAATATAAAATCTACCCTATACCAATTTATGCTTACTATTTTTCAGGGGTGAAAACTATCCTTTATTATCAAAGCTTTACAAGCTGCAAATAATAAGCGTAAACAAGATCAAAATAAAGTTCAAATGAATTGGATAAATATTGATCGTATTCTGTATCATTATTGATAACTTTACATAATGTCTCAATCCTTATAAAACATCCCTTAAATACTATTACTACAAAGAAAAAAAAATATTAACTCACTTACAAAATAATCTTCAACTATTTTGTAATTCAATACAATGTATTCATTTTGATAATTATTTTCAAGCGTTAAGAAATATTTAATCTTACTTTCCAACCTCAAAAAACCTTCCATTGCAACATCACAACCCCTATAAATCTCCGAATTTATGAAGATGCATCGATTTGCATTAAAATGTGGAATTAATCTCTTAACATCATGTACTTTCAAATACACCCTTTGCCAACAGATGTTTATCATTTGTTAGGGGTGACAACTACCCCTTGTTCTCGAAATTTAGAATATTGCATATTATACCCTAGCACAGAATGAAAAATAGCCCAATTACGTTGAGTAAATGTGGGTAAATTTTCTACAACAGTATTTTTTTACCCTCAAACTACCTCTATTACGACTAAATAAAAAAAATAAATAAAATAATTGCTAAGAATAATTTAATATCACTATACAGTATACCTAATTTTATTAATATATTATAATGTACTGAATTTGTTTGCTGTAACTTTTTTATCATTAATATTAAAAGAATTAAAACATGATGATATACAGTTCTCATGCAATTTCCAACCCATACAAGTACAGTAAAACGAAAATAAAAATGTTCAGCAAAACAAATTACATTTTGTATACCAGCAGATTTAACATAGCATTATCAGTTTTTGAATAATTTAAAGGAAAATTAAATTTTGGAGGAACTACAAAAATCCTCTTTTCACTTTTATTTTTAAATAAAAAGGAGCGGCCGTTTCTCCTTCTTAACCTTACTATTCCCATTCATCATAGACTATTGATAAGTGCGAGGAACTTATTCAGTTCCTTGTCAAGTAAGGGGGCGAACCAGTACAGTAGAAGGTGAATATTACTGATAAATCGTTCAGTCTAGGCCGGATTGGAACCAGCGCTATCTCTAACCCAAGCTCAAAGGCTCGCCCAAACATTTAATCTCGATTTTTTCCAAAATTAAGCAGTATAACCCGGTTAAACTGCTGTAATGTATTGTTGGTACAAAACTTAAATAAGTTGTAAATGGATAAAGACTTCAAGTGTGATCGTTATGACGGGGGTAATTTTGTAAATATTTACGTCACAAAAAAATGAAACCTAATTTATTTTTATTATAAATCACCTCAATGCTAATGGGAAGAACATTTACCAGTGATCATTTTGAACATTTTTTCAAGATATTCGAAAAGATCCTACACTTGTTTCCTAAAAGACTTGCCGTTTTCCAGTTATTTAATGTTGAACTTTCCGATTTTTCCATTCGATGAGTAAAAGTCAGCAAGCCATAACTTTGTGAGAAATGGGTTTACAGTAGTAATAAAAAATCAATTACCTTGTTTTTTTAGGCACTTTGTCTTTTCTTTATGCTTTTTTGGATGAAATTTTCACTTTTGGAGTTATGTTTAAAAAATCTGCGAAAAATATGTTTTTTTATGAAAATTTGAAACTGTCAGACGTCACTAACTAAAAAATATTGACTTTAGAAAACATTGTAAGGAACATGTTTTACTTTAAATTCATTTTTATATCGATTTCCATGGTCATTTTCAACTTAAAAATTCCCACCTCCACGATGGGGTGGTAGCCACCCCTTCAGTAAAGCGCATATCGACATAGGATAGATTTTATCATTCAGCTATTTCGTAGTATACATTCACATATTCGAGGAAATATATTCATATTCATCAAAATATAAGCAGAAAACCTTCATATCCTGGACTAATATTGTAGTATCCAAACCTGTTAAAACAATTACAACCACCAAATATACTATGGATGCTACGTGTTAGACCTATAGCACATATGTTCTACAGTATGATACATTTTATTATGAGTCATGCTATTTGTTCAGTATGATATATTATTAGTTCTACTGTTGTGTACTTGGTTCAATCCCAGCTTCATGTGCTAAAGGTTCTCAGTTCGATCTCAATCAGAGTCATAACAAATTTTGAAAGGGATCAGTTGATAACCACCAGCTGTTAATTTGTCATTTGGCTTTAATTAATGACACTTCCTTAGGAACAGTCGGCCTTAGTTTGTAACAATGACTACATTCAATAATAAACAATCTTTCGAAAACCACATTCGCCAATATCTTGACAATCAGCGTCTTAAGAATCAATAAAAAAATTAAAATTAAATACAGAAAATATAGTGTTCCGTTCTATATAACTTTAAGGAAAAAAAAAACCATTCAGGAACCCTTACTATATTGGTTCGTCCTTAGTGTGACTTAATGTATTTCACTACATTATTTATACTTACTACTAGTCTTAGTCATATGCTTAATATATACGACTTAACACTTCGGGCAATATTTTGCTCATATTCAATATTGGTATATTTTTATTTACTATTGTTCCAGAGAACACATAAGCATATTCTTGTAAGAAGTTTCCACTATAAATAAGTATAGAAGGAAATATCGTTAGACAAAAATAAAAGACAACTAATAGGGAATAATTTTAGAGTGAACCAGTCAAAATGTTTTAAGTGGCTTGTGAAGCTTTTAATGTTTTAATTTTAGTAACTTGTGGACATCCTAGTTCAGAAAGGGACTACATAACATGAAACAAGTAGATATACCGTACAAAAAATTTTAAAATAAAAACAATCTTCAACATTTCGAATAATTGATTTAGTTAACTAAACATGAAACATAAAAAAGAATACTTTATAATTAATCGCTCAATTATTATTATTAGTATAGTTCTATTATATTGAGAATGACAAAATATAGTTACATGCCAGTAATTATAAAGTCAGTAATGTCAACAGCTGTTACACAGCTGAGCTGTAATGATCCCACAGCTGTTCAAAACAGCGTGACAAGAATATGTGTTAATTAATAGGCGCTGGCAAAGGACCGACCACAACAATAAAGGCACAAATGAAACATCCCAGAAACATTGGTAACTGTAATAATGTAATTAGTACTGTGGACATATTTATGGTTAATACAAGCTCCCTTAACTGGAATTTACTGCGTTCCACGATTATTTATGTACAATTTACCATACATGGATTCTAAGCAGCAAAGTACTCGCATTACTGTACGATTTATTCAATACATAAATACACATATTTATACAAATTTAATAAAATTAAATTTGTAATATTAACAATTGATACAACGTGATTTCATTATTCTGAAATAAAACTGATATTTTAAAATCAAAGATAAGTTATTCATTGTATAGAGTGATCATGTAGCCTAACACTTTTGTTGGCTGAAAGTCAGAACGATTCTACGTGGTTTAGGTTCCACGTAAACCTGTAGGTCTCTTGGTTACGCCGGATACTGTTAATAAATATATCTTCCTACGGAACAGGTAAACTCAGTAATAAAGACTAAATTCATTCACATACACTCATCACTAAATTGCCTCTCATAATGGCCCATATCTCAAGGATTGGTGTATAAATAATGCATGCAATTTTGTTAACAATGCAAAATAATTTCTGGGATAAATGTTGTACATTATTTATAGATTTTCCTACCTACCTTAAGTAAAATACATATATTTAAATATAGAAAACAGAATAATGAATACATACATGTGAGTCCTATGTTTATATGAACACTCATTTTTCAGTACCTAATATTGTGATAGGAATCATACGTATGTTTTATTAACTTAAAATATGATCTGTCATTATACTTCTCTAAACTGGCAAATAATTGGCGGTATTGTTATACATTTCTGGAGCTAGCAAGCCGTCAAGCTCTGTCATTAGAAAAGCAATGTCAAATAGTATATTACATTTCAAATCCAATAAGTTTATTATGATAGTAAAACTATAAACTTCTGCCCTAGTTATTTTTATCAGGTTAAAGTAATTGTTCTATTTTTTTGAGCAAAGTAACTATAAGGGTTGCGTTATAACTATGTTTAACCTTTTTCAATATTCTTACGTAGTTTTAGAATATAATTTAATTGATTTATTTTTAAACAACTTATTCAAATGGTCATGACTGTTTATTTTTTAAATTAATATTTTAAGTTTTAAAATAAATAAGAGGTCTTTTAGAGCTAATAGATTCACTTATGTTTGTTATTAATTTGTGCAGCTAACTCTTAAAACTTTTTCTACAAGATTTTCTCATTTCGTCTACGAAATAGATGATGAACTATTTTTCAAGGAAATATAGTTTAAAACAATATTTTTATTAAACTGTATTTTTCTTAATATGGCAGTTTTATATATATATATATATATATATATATATATATATATATATATATGTGTGTGTGTGTGTGTGTGTTTTATTTATGACATATATTGTTATCGGCCGCCCTCAGTGGTGTTAATAGAATCCAAGAGCTCTGGACAATTATTGGCTCAATATTTAAATAATAAAATAATAAAAATTCATAGTTATCAAACATTGTTCGTTTAAGATAAACATTTTGGTTAAATTAGCATATCTGTGTCATGTAGATAAATTATGTTAGCCAATATATACAAAACTAACAATCTGAATTATGCCACAACGAGATTTACTTTATAGGTTTTCAAGCAGATCATTAATTTAAAGTGCTTATACAAGTTCAAAATGTACCTATTATTTGTACACTTTAAGACTTAATAATACCACGGACAGAGACGATAATTTACCTATACACTCGTTACTGACCGTGTATAGGTAAATTACAAATTCAAAATTTATCTTTTAAGAATCATATAAAAATTAAATCAAATTACATAAATTGAACTAGTTTTTGTTTCATAGCAGTGCATTATGGTCGATGAGGGTGACTATACTAGCCCCTATACAAGATATGCCTGACGCACATATATTCTTGTAAAGCAATGCTGTGTGCAATGACTGTATATTTATGTTTCAAAGTAGTGTATTATGGTCAGTAAGTACAACTATACCAGCTGCTATATAACATCTGCCTTACCCACATCCATTGTTGTCAAGGAATATTTTGTCCAATGTCCGTATATTTCTATTTCAAAGTAGTGCACTTTGGTAAGACAGAGTTTCATACAAGCAACTATACAATATCTGCATGACCCACATTCATTGTTGTCAAGGAATGCTGTGTTTAATAACCGTATATTTGTATTTTTGAGTAGTGGATTGTGATTAGTAAGGGTGACTAAACCAGCCCCTATACAACATCTGCCTGACCAACATACATTGTTGTCAAAGAATGTTGTGTCCAATGACCATGACCAGTTTGACCACACGTTTGTATTTAAAAGCAGTGAATTGTGGTCAGTGAGGGTGATTATACAAGCCCCTATACAATATCTGCATGACCCACATCCATTGTTATGAAGGAATGTTGTATCCAGTGACCGTACATTTCTATTTCAAAGTAGTTCCTTATGGTAAGTGAGGGTGATTATACAAGCAACTATACAATAGCCACCTGATCCACGTCCGTTGTTGTAAAAGAATGCTGTGTTTAATGACCATATATTTGTATTTCAAAGTAGTGCATTTTTATAAATGAGGGTGCTTATTCTAGCACCTATACAACATATGCTTGATAAATATCCATTGTTGTCAAGGAAAGTTTTGTTTAATGACCGTACATGTGCGTTGCAAAGTGGTGCATTTTGGTAAGTGAGGGTGATTATACAAGCCCCTATACAATATCTGCCTGATCTGATTGTTGTAAAAGACTGTTGTGTTAAATGACTGTATATTTGTGCTGCAAAGTGGTGCATTTTGGTAAGTGAGTGTGTTTATGGTTTTTTAAAATGTAACATGATTATGTTTTAAACCCGCATTTTAAGCTAACTTAGATAATGTTATATTATATTTTTTCGAAAATAAATATTTTTCTCGAAATGATTAATTTTTAATTTTGTTTTCCTAGTACCTAGTTACATAATTACAGAACTAATGTTGCGATTTAATAAGCTTCCAAATGAATTTATATCTAAACATTCTGCCAATTCACTAAAAATTACCTGTATTTATATATTTTTCCTTATGCTGTTTATTTACATAAAGTGCAAAGCTTCTTATATTAGTCTCTTAAAATTGAAGTTATAGTCAAATTTGATGGCTAAACCTATTTTGTATACGTATATTTGAATAGTTGAAGGAAACTTAACAAAGATATTTGTAATATTTAAGGAGAACTTTTAAGCAATAATTTTTCATTACGTCACTAAATCAATAGCTTGAGTGTATGAGACTTTTGAAGGTAGATCCAGAAGCCAGATCTATCTGCTAATAACATTATTGTGTGTTATATTGTCCAATAGAAATGGTATGATTCTGCAATAAAACATTGATCAAATCTGTATTACTCAAATTAAAATGAAATATTGCAGGTGCTCACAGTATATTTAGACTCATTAGCAATATAATACAAACCTGATTAGATCAACCATTAAACTGACCAGAGTAAGCCGGACAATAGGACAGTCGGAAACTGCTAAAGGCTTAAGGCAGTTTCGGTTCATTTGTTGTGAATGGAAGTAAGGAGAAGATATTTCTAGTCTAACTGTAAAAGATAAAAATGACAATTAATGTTAGTTTGCTGAATAAAAGCGTGAAAAAAGTGTTTCATATCGTTTATTAAATAAACGCATTATAATTACATACATTTCTTATACGATTTTTAATACATATTTTTTTCTTACGTAAAATAACAGTTTTCAAAAAGTAGATTTGTTGATTGACTATAACTAATGTTTTGCATATTTTCGTGGAAATTCATCTTTGACGTGAAGCTATAGATATGTTAGTAATTTAATTACTTTAAACCACAATTATCTATATTAATAAAATGCAATTGATTACGTTATTTAATATACTTGAGGAAAATATTAAGTCAGCATCTATAAAACACGTGGTACATTTATGTTTACTAATTATCAATTCATAATTAATTGACCTTGATATCAAAAGTGTAAGTTACCAATAAAATGTAGCTTTTATACATCTACATTCTAGCTTACATATTAAATATTATTTTAACAAACCAGTTTCATATTAAAAATTGAAGCTATCTATATACGGTAACTTTATCGTTGCAACGTTTAAATAAGCGAGTTAAAATTGTGGAATAAAAAAAAAAAATAAGTTCCCTGTAATGTAATTATTATCAAGATATTATTATTTTGTTACACTATGTACATTCTGAACAGTTATATGACGCATCGTTATATATATATATTTTCCACACAAACTAAAATGTTAATTTGAAAAGGTCAGGTGAGTCTTTTACTTTTCATAGAACAACTCTAGTAATTAAGTGAAGTAGTAATAAAAAACTACCTAATTAAGTTTTTAATAAAAATACTTTTTTACTAATTAGTATGTAAATTAACTATCAAAATCAAATAATAATATATGAAAAAATATTTAAGATGAAGAGAAATTGAATAATAATTGAAATAAAAAATGTGTTCAATATGTATTAAGCCGCTAAATACAAATAACACGACTTGGTAGATTCTAATTTAACTTCCCTAATCTGTTTGAGAACACTTTCCACACGGTAACATATGTGGTCTCCACGGAGCAATGTGCTTTGTTTGAACTTAAAACTGATATGTCACTTTAATGAGATATGTCACAATAGGTTAGTTAGTCTTTATTTGCAATTTTATATTTATAAAAATATTATTATAGACCTTAAAAGAGACTTGCCGCGTTGTTGGGAAGGAGAGACCTTAGATGAAAAGATGTTGCGGGGGGCGCTTGTATACGCTAAATATATTTTTCACTACACTACTATGAGTTTAGCTGTTTTCGTTATGTGTTTACAACCTGCGAAACATCATATTTTCAACAGCTGTCTATTGTTTACTACCGAAAGTAACATTGTTTACAACCAAAAATTTTCCACAATCAACAACGCCTGTTTTTATTCCGTAGTGTAGTGAAAAGTATCGTTCAAAACTCGAGGGAAAGTGTTTTGTATGTTCTTGACCATTTGAAGCTTCGACAAGTCTCGCACTTCAAACATATGGTCTCGAACATGCAAAACCCCACTTTCCACTCTTGTCATGAAATATACTATAGGGTTCGCCAGCGTTTGAAGGGAGGTCGGTAAAACACTTTCATTAAATGACTCCCAAAATAACGTTGTACATCAAGAAAAGGGAGAATCTATTGCGAGCCATAAATAAATAAATAAATAAATAAATAAACTTTTTATTGCGTAGTAACAATTTTTGACATGTCATGCAATCGTCAATATAATATAAGTATAATATATAAAATGTATTAAAATTCTAAAACTAAACAACAAATTGTCATTCACTCCACATTCAAATACATATATTTCTAACATTCACACAGCCACAATCACACTGCCTTCCTGTCCTGCTATTTAATCTTAATCTTCCCAGCGACTCATCATGAACTCTTCCACAGAATAGAACGCTTTAGACACCAAGAGGTGTCTAAGTCGAGTTTTGAATTGAGTTTGGTTATTAATTGGAAATCCTTCAGGGAGTTTGTTGTTTAGTCTGACACCAACCTGATGTGGCATGTGGTCTGATAGTGCCAATCTATGTTGCTGTGTTCGGAGGTTGTCCCTGCCTCTAGTGTAGTATTGGTGAACGTTTCTGCCACGAATCAAGGAAGAACGTGATCTGCAGTATAGTATCACCTCATACATATAAAGGCAAGGTAAAGTCAGCAATTTTAACTCCCTAAAAGAATTCCGGCACGACTCTCTGTGGTTCAATTTAGCAATTATTCTGACAGCCTTTTTTTGAAGTTTAAAAACTCTTTCCATTTTGCTTTTTGCACAACCTCCCCAAAGTCTCACTCCGTATGCCAGATGTGAATGTACCATGCCATAGTAGGCCATGATTAAGACGTTAGGCACACAGAACTTTGCAAGATTGCGCAATGCATATATGCCTGAAGCAACTCTACCACAAACGTGGTCTATATGGTCGTCCCATGTCAGTCCCCTATCAAGGAACATTCCAAGGAATTTTTTAGAATTTACCACCTCTAAAATAGTGTCATCCAAGAAGACATGAGGTTGAGAATGGAGTTCCTGCTGTCGGAGACAAAAACTGATTACGTTGGATTTGGTTTGGTTTGATTTTAGATTCAATTCACTGAAATGTTGAATGCAAGAACTTAGCTCTATAAAAGCTGTGATTTCTAATTCTTTGGATGTTTTTCCTTTAATACAGAGAGTCGTATCATCGGCATATTGAATCAGTTCTCCATTCTGGATCACTGTATTCAATCTGCAGACATAGATTAAAAAAAGAAGGTTATATAAGAAAATATCCCCTTTGCAAAAACTGACTTTGTTCGGTGATATCATTTTCATAATATTGCTATTTAAGTTTAATAAAGTAATTAACATATATTTTCAACATATATTAATATACAACAATATATGAAATATCGTATGAGATTCCACTGGTACTTTAAGACTCTGTATATGAAAAATAAGTTAGTTAAATAGTTATTAAAAGTAATTGAAATTTAAATGCTTTGCTTAATTTTTAACTTGAAATGGATTATTAAACTCTGATGTTTGTATTATCCAATTTATTAACAATCCAAGTCATTGATATGTTTCTTAAGTATCATAGAGTTAAGTCATTCAGACGAATGATCATTAAAGGTACGAGATTTCAACTTCATCTCAGATGATCCTGCGACACATCTCCTTGTGACTCCCCTTGGGGAATACAAGCTGCGTCACCTTTCAAGATATGTAAGCTCTGATTTTTTATTTCTCGTTTGACAACAAAGCAAAAAAAAAAAATAATAATATTTAATGGAAAATAATTATTTTATAGATCAATTAATTTTCTAAATTACTTTAATGGAATGTTTGAATTTTAAATTCATATTATTTTATTATGAATTAAAAAAATTCATATTATTGTAAAAGCATAAGAAATTTCTTTTAACGTTAAGAGATTAATTTATTTTATAGATTAAGTTTTAATTACTTATCACAGTATGTACAACATATTTAGGCCTAAGAAAGCATTGTAGGTTCTAAAAAAAAAAAATAACAGGTACACACTAAAATTATTTTCCACGACATTTATCTTAAAGTCAATTTCGCAGAAATATGAAAATGTATTTTAATCAAAGCATTGTACCGGGTCGTTTAGCCGATACATTTGTTGTTACTTGTCGTCGTGGTTTCCCATGCTGCCTGAGATCGCTCGTACGCTGTCGATTTGTTTTCTTTCGTGGCCGTTGGCTCGGACTCTGTTGTTCCATGATTCAGGCTCTCGGTCTGTCAGGTTGGCCTTTCGTTTGACCTGTCCTCGTCTGCCGTTGTACACGATATGTTGACCGACTAGAGACTCTCTAACTCCATGGTCCTTGAGTGGGACGTTTAACCCTCAGCCTGCTGTCCCGACGAAGTCCTGCTATTCTCTACAGCTAGCCTGGCCTAGGGACCAATTTGATAGGGCCAAGTTTCGCCCTCGCTACCCTCTCTACATCATTGGGTGGGATTCAGTCCTCAGGTCATTGCGTTCCTTTTATTTCCTGGTGGCTGAGCTGGGGGTGTTAACATGAAGAAAAATAAAAGATATGTTGTGCGGAACAATTTTAATATAGGCCAAGGCCAAGGAAGGAGAAGAAAATGCCAAGAATGTATAAAAACTCTATCTTTCACCACAGCCATAAAATAGCTTTCTTTGAATATTTTTCCCACATATTTATTCTTATTATTCTGTTGAAAAATTTACCGTCGTCAATATTAAATTTGTTTAGATTTTAAGGTTGTTGAAGTTCTTAGAGGTTTATTTTTCTTGTTATTATTTTAAAGTATTTATTTATGGTTAAAAACAAAAATATTTTTGGCCACTGATTAATTTGTGAATTCACATATATAAGTCTAGTTATTAAGTTATTTAGTGTTATTTATTTCTTTTGTTAGTGGTATTATTGAAGTGAATTTTCGATAGAACGGGACCGTACTATATTTTATTTTTATTTCCTTAATTTTTAAGTTTTCATCAAAAGGGAAATAAAAGTAACACCTATAACTGTGTAACATTTATTTCATTCGAAGCTGTCCAGGAATTCCGGCTTACTCGCTGACCTCGGTTGAATCATGAGATGTGGGCTAAATTGCCGGTAGTTTGTTTTGTTAAAATTTTCTAAATTTTTCATTGTAAAGTTTTTCTCTTAAAAATTTTGTGTCTCTTGTAATTCTGCAGATAGGCACACACATCTGTTATATGTAATTTTTGGTTTTTGTAGCTTTTTTGTATAGTTTGTTATTCTTGTTTATTTTTATGTACTTTGTGGTTTTTTGTGTGTAATTTTGATATTGTGGCCTTCTGCCGGGTTTTTAAAATAATTAATTCATTTATTTTAAATAAATAGTTTTTCACTCAGCTGCCGAGTTGTGATTTAACCCTCCGACTGTCACTCGTGATCCTATCGCCTGTCTGGTTTTGGGCCATTCCCCAGAATGTGCCATTACTTCCAGTTTTGGTGAGGGGGATGGGTCTCAATTGGTAGCAGAGCGTGGTTGAGCGTAGGGGCCAATTGGTAGCACAGCGTAGGGGCCAATTAAGTTACAAAAATGTAAAGCTATGTCAGCCAATGAAATACTTTCATTAATTCCGATTTACCAAATAAAAGAAGATTTATAGGGTGGGTCACTATCACTATGAGTATATGGATACTACCTACAATTATTTTGTATTGACCCACCCATACACGTACAGTGATATTGACCCACCCGCTCACTCATACACGTACAGTGGTATTGACCCACCCGCCCGCCCGTATTATTGACCCACCCACCCACCCATACACGTACAGTGGTTTTAAGATAGTTTAACACCTTTAACAATAGTTTTTTTGGTAATGAAACATCCTCCTAAAATTAGAAGTGAGTTTGTTAAACTTACAAGCGTTGTACTTTCATGCACCTTAAACCACAATAAAAGGCATTCAATGTTAACAAGAAACAGTTTATTCTGATTAAAATTTATAGCTTTTTAAGAATATATCATATTTTTGTTATTTTACTTTGTTAGTCACAAGTCACTAATTTTGTAAAAATTCATTTAAATGTCACTATTTATAGATAAATTTGAATAAAACATTCTAAAACCAATATGTTACTCAAAATGCCATATACAATAATCCAGTAAAATGCTATACACTAAATTCCAATCACCCTGTATATATTTAGTATACATTTACTAGTAGACACAATTGTACACGATAGTGGTCAAAGTGAATGCCTTAATTAATAGATACTGCTGCAGTGAAAACCACTACAATAGAGACACAAAGACCTCACAGCAGCTTTGGTTACCACAATTGCTCTCATTTGTACGATGGCCACAACTGTGGTTGGCTACAATTTAACTTCACCAGTAATTTATTGTAGTAATGTTTTAATATGTTTAGGAACACGATAGCTTTAGTTAATGTGTTTGACAATGAAAATGATAACATATATTAATAATATTATAAAAGTTTTTAATTTCACAAATAGTTTTCCAGCGTCACATTTGTCAGTATTTTTAATATGTCCTACTTATACTTAAGGTGGTTTTATGTACGGTAGTAATTCATATTAGGTTATTGAGTGTTACTTCCATACTTTAAAGCAGTATTTCTATGGTGTTGTGATGTAACAGCAATGTTGGCCTCAACTAATGTCATCTCCTGTTCCGCGCGCGCGCGCGCACGCACACACACACACACACACACACACACACACACACACACACACACACACACACACACACACACACACACACACACACACACACACACACACACACACACACACACACACACACACACACACACACACACACACACACTGACGCACATATAAATGCGGTAGAGTGCAATAAGCGAAAGGTACGAATCTCAGTTTTGCTCTATGGATTCAACCATTACTAGAGTAACTAGAATAGATACAAATATCTGGGCATTTTTGCTAGAGACATTTCTTGGTCAAAAAATATGTGAACATATTTTTCAATAACTATTATATTTATAATAACGTACACACTAGTGTAGTAAAGTGCAAGTAGTGAGAGTTTTGAACTGCAGTTTTATGGGCAAACATCAATCAATACATTAACTGAAGTATATTTGAAGATCTCGGATGTTAAGGCTATAATCACTTCCTGGTCAACAGCTACGTGAAAATAGTTGAGCCTGATGCTGATATACACGCCAATATAGTAGAGTGTAAGTAGCGATAGTTTGAACTACAGTCGAGGTGGACCGATGCTTCTAGGTGTCAAACGAGGAAACTCAACTTGATTATAGCTCATTCTGAGTGATTATTCTGTGTAATTCCAACTACTTCAGTAAATAATTAATATATATATAAAAAGAACTACACTTAGCAATCTTTTCTTGATTTTTTTAATGTTTAAAATCGATTTCGGTCTCGAAATACCATCATCAGTTTAACATAGAATACAAAAAAAAAAAAACAAAAAAAAAATTTTTTTTTATAATAATTATTAAAATAATAAATAATAAAAAATAAATAATTAACTAAGATTAAATGTCAACTATCACTACAGTAACTGATATTTATATAAGAATATCTCGGCTGTCAAGACTACAGTCACTTCCTGGTCAACAGCTACAGCTACGTGAAGACATTTGCTCCTGATACTGACGTAAACATCAATACAGTATAATGTAAGTAGCGTGAGATTCGAATCTCAGTTTTACAATATAGGGTTAACTATCACAATAGTAATTGGAAGGTGTATGAATACCTCGGCTGTCAGTGCTGAAGTCACTTCTTGGTCAACATCTATGTGGACCTAATTCACCCTGAGGCCGTCGCACACACCTTCGCTGGAGTGCAAGTAGTGAGAGGTAGTCTTGTGGTGTGGAGTTAATTACTACTCCAATTTTTGATTTTTTTTTTTTCATAACTATAGTCTAAGAAATATCCACAGAGTGAGGGGATACATGTATTGTTTTTTCCAGTCTTTTTCCTTTTAGGCATTTTATTAGGTAGATGTTAGGCTAATTCATTTAGTATTTTGATAAATTAGATTAGGATGGTTTGTAATTAATAACATTAATAAATCAAAATACAATATTTGCTTGTAGTTTACTACAGTAATTTGTCTCCCCGCAAGGGATAATTTTTTCATTATGTAATAATTTATTGAAACAATGATGTTGATTAATATTACTCAAAACGAAATTTCTTCATTCCATTAGTTATAAATGAGTTTAATTATATAAATTCCTGGAATAAATGCAAAAACAATACGTGGGAGGAATTATGTGATGTAGATGAGCAGTGATTTGGTCAGCAGTTAAATAATAAGGTTCATAGAAAGAGGTAATTGATGATGATGTATTTGGGATTTACAGTAATGAATGGACAATCTATGAAAAGTTATAGCTGAATGGAAAATTCGTTAAATGAATGATGTCACCATATATAAATCCATATTTTCTTTTCGTATCATTGTATATATACATATTAAGTTAATAGCATGAATACGAATTACATATTGAGTATAAATCGTCTCATTTGAGCGTTTGAGGCAACTAATTTGTGTCTGCTACTGTACGTGTAAGGCTTGGTGGGAGGGGGGGGGGTTAGTTCCACTGTGTATGTATGAGTGAGTAAGGAGGTCATCACCACCAAAGTGTATGGGTAAGCAGATGGGTCAGTACTTTGTTCATGTATGGCTGGGCGGGGAAGGGGTGTTAGTTCCATTGTGTATGTATGAGTGAGCAAGGAGGTCATTACCACCAAAAGTGTATGGGTAAGCAGATGGGTCAGTACTTTGTACGTGTAAGGCTGGGCGGGGGGGGGTGTTAGTGCCACTGTGTATGTATGAGTGAGCAAGGAGGTCATTAACACCAAAAGTGTATGGGTAAGCAGATGGGTCAGTACTTTGTACATGTAAGGTTGGGCGGGGGGTGGTAGTGCCACTGTGTATGTATGAGTGAGCAAGGAGGAAATTACCACCAAAAGTTTATGGGTAAGCAGATGGGTCAGTACTTTGTTCGTGTATGGCTGGGTGAGGGGGGGGTTAGTTCCACTGTGTATGTATGAGTGAGCAAGGAGGTCATTACCACCAAAAGTGTATGGGTAAGGAGATGGGTCAGTACTTTGTACATGTAAGGCTGGGGGGGGGGGGGTAGTGCCACTGTGTATATATGAGTTAGTAAGGAGATCATTACCACCAAAAGTATAGATGGGTCAGTACTTTGTACGTGTAAGGCTAGGCGGTGGAGTCCATAGTACCTTGCTTGGTGCTAGTATGGGAGAGGCCAATTCATATCCAACATACATGTGTGGTGGGTGAAGAGGCTTATCTAATGTACGTGTATGGGGAGGAATACAACTCCTTATCACCATATTATTTAGGAATTTTTTATTACTTGGGTTTTATATTACATTCTTCCTGTTCAGCAAAATGTAGAACCTATGAGGGGAAACATCGGATACAAATATCAATGCGCTACTATATGAGTGTCAAAATGCCTTTAACAAACAAATATGGTAATTGCAAACAGTCCGTAAACAAGTTCCTAGTAATATATTAGTGAAGGCAGTGAATGTGCATCGTGGAGAATCATATGAACAGAAAACGAAAACAATGTATAAAAATGCTCTCATGCAATCAATTTCAATGAAATATATATTTAGGGTGTTCATTAAGTCAGTCACTCCCTTAATATTTTTTGAACAGTTACAGGTAAAGAATGACACTTTGTCTATAATTACTACAACAGATGATGTACTTTTTTAAGTAACTATCAGTTTTCTATCATATAAGATGGAGGGCCCAAAAATAATCAGGAGAAAATCTTAAATAGGAGCAGAGATTTAGTATTACAGCAAATTAAAATTCCTTATCAAGGGTGAGACCCATCCCCCCCCCCCACCAAAACTGGAAGGCGTGCCCACTGGGGGGATGGCTCAAAACGAGTAAAGCGATGGGATCACGGGTGGCAGTTGGAGGGTCAAAATAACACTCGGCAGCTGAGCAAAACTACTTTTTATTATCAAGAAAGCAATAAATTAATCAAAAAAAAAAAAAAAACCGGCAGAAGGCCAAAACCAAATTCGCACTTAAAAAAAATAATAACAAACACTAAAATTAACAAGATACTACACATTAATAACAAACTCTATAAATACCACAAACTCTACAAATACCAAAATTGCCAATAAACAACTACATGGCCTATCTGCAGCCTAGCCTGAGACACCCCAAAACGTAAGAAAATTTTAAGCCCCAAATAAAAGTGACAATTTAGAAAACTTCTGGAAAACAACAATTAAACCGGCAATTCAGCCCAAATCCCATAATTCCACCGGGCCAGGGAGGAAGCCGGAATCCCTGGGCAGCTCCGAATTAGAAGTTAAGTAAAAGTCCCATAATCCCCTTTTGGTGAAAGTTTAAAAATTAAATAATTTAAAAGAAAATATAACACGGTACCGTTCGAGTAAAAATTCACTTCCGAACACCCCTAATACACTTAACAAAAAATAAATAACAATAACTAGGCCTAAACATATAAATAAATAATAACAGGATTTAACAATGGGGACCTAACAAATATAAAAATCTAAACAAATGTAACAAGAAAATAAACTAATTAAACTAAATAACAATAAATATTAACATTAAAAGTTCTTGGTATATTTCAACAGTTTTTATTCCTTTAATAATTAAAAAAAACATATAAGTCCCCCATGGCTGTTTCATAAATCCACTGTAAAGTTTAAGTTTTAGGCCTAGGCCACATTAAAAGTTCTACAAACTTTTTTTCCTTTTAATTGCACTTGTTTTTTTTTTTTTTTTTTTTCTTTTAAACGATGCACCATCAAAACCCCCAGCTCAGCCGCCGGGAAAACAAGATGGAATAGACTGACCTGAGGACAGGAGACTTATACCCCAAAGATGTAGAGCGGGTAGCGGGCGCCTCCAGGCTCCAACATGGTCCTCAGGCCAGGCTAGCAGTGCAGAATGGTCGGCAATCCCCGGACGGCAGGCCGAGGGCAGAAACGTCCTACTCAAGGACCCTGGACTGAAAGGTCAAACACAGCCATTAAACACAGTCCAGCCATCACAACAAAATATTACACTTAACCACTAAACATAAGGGTGCCTGCTTTAACAAAACTTAACATGAAGAGACAAACAAGAACATGAGTGGAGCAAACAATACAGTGAAAAATTAACTTTAGGCTATGAATAATTATGTAGGAAACTCAGATTTAAAACAAATTACAAATCAGCAAATTATAAAAGACGTATATGGAACTAAAAATGACAAACTGAAAACTAGGCTATGGATACATGAGCAATAGGTTATAACATGAAAATCAAAGGGTACAGCTAGGCTAGGTTATTTGCAAAGAACAAAAATATGGTAAATCGGTAACTACAACTGTAAAAAGGCTCAACAAAACATTATACAGAACTACTATTGACAATAAAGGCAGATATAAAAAGCATTAACGGTAAAAGTAACATGGGAGCACATGGCTTTAACCTAGTCTGAGAAACATCTAGACAAAGAACACAAATTTAACAAAACTATGAAAACACAAGCAAGAACGATTAATATTATTGCAACAAAATATTCTCACCAAAAGGGTGATTAGATATTCAAACTTACAAAATGAACACTTACGTTTTAGTGTGTCTATCTGAACATGTCTATTTCTGCAGGTAGCACAAGACCACTGAACAGCCAGGCCAACCTGACCGAAGCTGCTGGAACACGGAACGAAACGGAACTGGGCCAACGGCCACCAAACTACGCGAAACGCAGGGCAAAAGCGAATCTCAGGCAGCCCGGCAGACAACGACGGAAAAAAAACGTAATGTACCGGTCAAAGACCCGGTACAAGGGAAAAAAATACACAAATCCGATTTTACAACATCTACTACATAAAAAATGGCACCAGCCTTTAGTTAAAATTTAGGCCTTGTTGTATGTAGCCTTTCATCAGGTTGGGAAATAAACACTTAGTAAATGCATACCTGATCCAATAAATAACGATTTACAGTTGGTAAAGAATCTACATTCAAGAATTTCTTATGACTCCTTTTGGGTGGTTTTCATGATTCGAAAGAAAAGTGATAGTCATCTAGTAGATTTTTAGGTGTAGTAATGCTGTACCAAGCGTTAATACTGTGTACGTAATCTTTCAGAAAATATAACGCTGGAGTGTGATTTTATGAACGTATAATAACAGATTGAACAACTTCAGTATAAACCTATTTCTAGCCAAATAAATAATGATAGAGTGAAATCACAGGAACGGAGACTCTAAAGTAAAAAACAACCATGATCCATGATACACGTTTTTATTAGTCGGAAAAATTGCCCACAACTTTGAATGAAAAATACAATATTCTAAAGACTTAGGCATGATGAGCCTACAAACCGTATTTCTACCAAACCGTACACACTTCATTGTGATTAATTACCAGAGGACATATTAAACACTTTCAAACAAAACATTTATAACATTTAAAAAGATCAACCTGATAAACAAAAAAATAACAAATAATCACATTTGTGCATTAAATACAAACTACCAAGTGATAGTCCAGACCTAAAATAAAAACTAGAACATAAATTATAAACAAAAATTTAATGACTAATAGAATGGGAAAACATAAAAAGTGAGTGACATTATATCTGCAAATTCAATTGTTACTGTAGTAGACTTGGTGAGTACAGGACCATGTGATCTAGTAGATAAGTAGGAGAAACCTTTTCTAGTAGTCAAGGTGGGGTCTTAAGGGGTTACCTGCTCTGATACTATCACCCGACAAATGACTGAAGACGTTTTGAATGCCACTCTAGGCTGATGACTTGAGTTTTATGTTTCTCTTGAAACCTCAAATGTTGGTTCTTTGTAAGTCCTACAGTTATTTAACTCTCTTATAATTCTTTCAGTAATATATCGTTTATTTCCTGTAAGTCTTCTTCAACATTCTTAAGCTAAATAACAATTGTTTTTATTTTGTAAAATAGACCAAACGTTTATTTTCTAAATCTGATCTCTTTCATCTTAAAGATTTGTTCATGAAACTGACCCTTCCTTTCCTTAGATAACTTAAGATTTTTTCAATCTTTTATATACATTTTTATTGATACTTATTTTATTTCACAGTGGAAAATTGGGACCAAGTACCACAATAAACTACTGCAGTAACAAAAAATTACCTACCAACCTTTATTATTTGATTTTTAATTCATAGACAGTAAGTTTTTTGTTGAATTTATATTTCTTAAACTGAAATTTTATCTCCGGTTTATGAGTTCTAGTCTTCTAAGTCTACGGTCACATTCGGCGTGTTTCAGGTCGCGGTACAACCTCGACATAAGAGTATCACATTGAATCAAATGTTTGCAGTCACACTTACGGTGTTTCCGTCACGGTAGATTTCTGACCGCAGTTGGGCGCAGTTGTCGGGCGTGGCAGTGAAACCGCTTCAAAACCGCTTCACACGCTATCAAATGGAGGCAGTCATATTCAGCGGACTTTTTGCTACGTGTCCTTCTTTCTCTCCAACTTATTCGTTATTTATGTCCGTAATTTGTACACAACCTGCGCTGTAGGAGTTCTTATGTTTGTTGTGTACTATGTTCGACACGAAAAAATGTATTAATGAAATTCATCTTCGTTCACCGTTGTGGCAGATATCTAAGAAAGATAATAGTAATAGAGACCTGAAAAGTAAAATGTTGACAGAGATAGGACAAGATGACAACTGGGAACTAAAGTCACCTGAAGTAAAGAACAAAGAATGTAAGTCTCAAATTATTTATTTAATTAGACAATCTCAAGTTCAAAATCAGACTTTTTACTGTGACATGTATGCAAACATATTTTCACTCTTATTTTTAATCTAAGAAACATTTTAGCAAAGTTAACTACTTACAAGTGCCTATAAATATGAAAATGACGACAATCCAAATCTAGCCTGTGAGAAGATGTAGTATTAATTCATAGATTCTTACCTTAAAATAACAGCTAGTCGTTCTTCTGCTGATATGGACAGTTATAATCTTGTGTCCTGCTTCGTAAACTGTCCATCAATATAGAACACAGTTATGAAAATGATGGTTCACTCATCCGGAAATAAGAGAATTTCTTTTTGTCGTTTAATAAATATACCATTAGGTTATGGGATTGGCCCTCTTGCAAACACACTGTATTTAATGGGTGCACTCAGAATCTCCTAATTTTCTTGCGTATTAAATAGGAACTTACAGAAATTGCCAAAAGCAAGTCATTCTCTCTTCGTTAAGACATATTTTCAAGTTACGTACCTAGAACGTCAGTAGTAGAGCGGTAGCACCACCCAGTGTGACAGCACTCAGCGGATCCGCCAGTAACCTCTGGAAATAATTGAAAGTCAGCGTTTCTACCGCGACGTGAAATACGCAGAATGTGACTTAAGCCTTAAGATCTATCTTTTCCAATAGATCAACTAATCCGTGCATATAAACATTCAAAATACAGTTATCCTAAATATTTTCCATCTGTTAATTGTTAATAACAATGTGCCTGGGTAGTTCTATGATGTTTGAGAGAATTTTAATTTCTTTTAAGTTTAAACCTAATCTATACTGCCAGATTTTGTAGGTCATAAATTTATATTTCGGCTTTATATTTTCAACTATGAGAGTCATATCATCTCCGAATGTTAAACAGCAGCGAAATAGTCCTCGGGTTCATATTTAAATTAGTTTATTTTGTATACATTTATGTTCTATTCCCGGACTACTTCGTCTTATACGTAGCTATAGTGGTAGCCCATCACCATTAATATAAAGAATGATTCAGTCAGTTCTTATATTACACCACCTTAGATTATATGTTTGCTACCGTTGAATGTAATCAATTTAATTTGAAGTTTTGCTATGAAATTTCAATTATTGTAATACCAATAAAAAAGAGGCTTATAATGCTATTTATATATGTTTTAATTTTTTTAAACATTACTCACCACTTCACATGGGCCTATAGGCCTGTGCATGGACTTTATTTAACGATTGAAATACCGACCGTTGGGTCAGTGGGGATTTGAACCTTGGACCGTACCACCACAGTCCGATGCCTTAGCCACTGAACCAACAGTTTAATATATTTTAGAAAAATCTAAATCTATTAAAATTTAATTTATAATATATTTTAAGCTTGATAATATAAGCTAGCGTTCTATGACTAGTGTTCATTCTTCTACTGTCATGTACTGACATAATTCTATTAAATATATATTGTTTGGATTTTCATATATCGTACAATCAAGACCAAGAGATACTTCAATTTTATGATGTATCTTTAGGATAAATATGAAAAAATTAATTATTCAATATATATAAATAAAGGAATTTGTATTTATTTATCACAAGCGACGTTTCAAAAACTTATGTATGTTTTCAGAACGTAACTAAAGTTTAAACTCCATTTTCAAACATTCTACCTCACAAATTGCCACAATACGTACAGAAACCAAGTACGAAAGTGCTCTTGTTACAATCCGATTACCCCCGAGGGTAAGGTTCCTAAACTTGTAACCACTCCCTATGTAACCTGTTTCAATTGCTTTCTACCGTCTACTTTGGAGAGTAAAAACCACATGACATCGAGAATTGTTTATCTTGTGTAGACAGCATTACGTTTTTATTAACTTTGGCAAACTCTTATTATTGTTATAACTCTAATACAATATTTTAAAATCATAAGATATCTAAAATAATAATTTATAAATATGTTATAACTACCTAACAGGCTCAACATTTCAACAATATTCAAGCATTGTTGAATATCAATTCAACAACAGAACTGGAATACAATTGGGAATGCTGCTTTTGTAAATTAAAAACTATTTAATTTTCACTGTTCAGTTAATAAGTTGTGCAAATCAACTTATGGCGGTCGTGAAAGCACATTTTGGCTCAGATAAATTAATTTTCATGTTTACTAAGGTATAACTACATTATGTTACTAATTTAATAACTACATTAGATTACATGGCTGTTAATTTATAACTTTTAGCTTTCTCTAGAATATATATATATGTATATATTCTATATAAAAACACATATTCACCTATGAAGATGGCATAAATGCCGAAACCGGTCGTGGTAATTTAATAAAAAAACTATATAAGGGTGTTTAGTTATTGTTTTTATTATAACATTAATATATATATATATAGATGCTGAATATCTAATAACTGAAAGGGTAATTAATATGTCTCTTTTTATATATTAATAAGACATTCAAAACTTACATTTATACAAATAAATCGATAGTTCAAGTAACATTTAATATAGTAAAATCCTTGCTGATTAGTTAATTTTCATACCAACACTCTTCAATTTGCCTTTTTAATGCATTTATTTTCATATTGCTAATCTATGGAGCAAAATGTAAATCCAAAATTAACACTTTGGAGTATTTTTAATTGAAAATAAGCATAGTGATAACAACAAGTAAATATATTCATTTACCATTTGACTTTGATTGAAGTTAAAACGGCAAAGTGTTTGAAAATAAACTAAGCAATTATCTGCTTTTTATTGGCACTATAAATTTTATTTTATAATAAACATGCATATTGCACTATGGTAAAGCAGTAACTCTAAATAGTTTATAGTTTTAAAAGTAATTTTAGCATTTTATGTTTTTTAGTTAATTAACCTATATACTACTTATCTAATATTAATACTATTGTACAAATAGCATTTGATACTGTAATTGAGAAATGAAGAGAACTTTTTTACACTTGAACTTATGTTTCTAAACAGTCAGATATTCATTGCAAAATATTATCACACTCTTGAAATGGTTGGACGTTGTTTGACGACCCGAATAACTACCGATAGATGTAATAAAACTACATTCTTAAAAACGTAGATAACATTTTATTTATCATGGAGTTGTGTTAGGAATCATTACTCAGTATTAAAGGGACCGTACGAAAATAAGTTTAATTTTAATATTTATGGGCTATAAGTTGTATTCAGCATGATATTCAGCATGAATTCATTTTCCTCGTTAAAAACTGTAGTAACTATAAGATAATATTGGATTGATATCCAACATGTATCTTAAAAATTGTTACGGAACTAAAGAATTTAAATATCATTAAAATTACGTGTATACATTACTTATAAAGGAAATCCATTAGAAACATGCGTATAAAACAAATACACTTTATTAAGGCATAAATACTTAATCCTTAATGATACATTAACTAGTTGAATACATGTTTTTAGTATTAATTTCGTTAAAAATTTTCAATAAATTAATACTGACAAAAGAATGAAGATGATTTGAGAAAGCAGTTCTATAATTTTTAAAACGTATTGGCTTCTATTTGGGGTTCCGGCAAACTAACAACATATTAGATATAGTTAATAAGATATAAGTTTTGTAGTGTTTGTTTTTGAAGCTGAACTAGTTTTAACAATAACCCTACGTGGTTTTATGTTCAACAACATGGCAGATTATAGTATCTATGATTCTATCTAAGCTTCAACTACATTTCCGATTCACAAATATCTACCTCCTTTTAGGGTTTCACTACATGACACATTCTCGTATGTCTAACTCTGTATAAGGCTTACTACATGTCATTTTATAATATGTCTGCTTCTGAATAATGTTTCTCTACATGCCAGACTATCTTATGTCTGCCTCTGCATAATGTTTCTCTACATGCCAGACTATCTTATGTCTGCCTCTGCATAATGTTTCTCTACATGACAGACTATCTTATGTCTGCCTCTGCATAATGTTTCTCTACATGTCAGACTATCTTATGTCTGCCTCTGCATATGATTTTGCTATATGTTAAATTGCTGTATGTTTATCCGTGTATAGGGTTTGAGTAAATATAATTTTATAATATGTCTGCCTTCATATGATGTTTAAGTGCATGCCATATTCATAATTGGTTTGACATTTCTTTATATTTTATAAACTTACACAAGTTTATGGAATATAGCGATCACTTTTTCCACAATGTACAAACACATTACTTAGAAATAAGGTGTTTAAATGGATTTTGACCTCTTATGGCAATTTATATCACATAATAAAAATAGTATCACACAATCTTAGATAAATTATAATTCTGTATATAATAGTTTATTTTAGGTATGTATGCTTCAGTTTTAATGTCACCAAGATGAAGGAGGGCTTTTAATATGATTGGGGATAAAAGCAAAAAGTGACTGTACATTTCCAAAAAGCTTACTTTTGTATAATCAAACTCAAGAAAAAGTAATAATAATTCTACTTTAATAAACGGAATGATAATAGTTGTAATGTTTAGTCCATGTGAGATAAATGGTTTTGTTAACTGACTCAGAATATATATGCAATTTTTTTTTTTTTTTGTTTATTCATGTGTAATATTCCAAGTATATGTTGATTAAGAACAGCCTTCGGACCTTTTCTATTCATTCACTATCACTACTTTTTTATCGCAATTACGTTTACTTTAGGTCAGGTCAGGTTAGGTGGCTACTAAAGTTGATCACAAACTGGTAAATCCAATGATTGACTTACCACCGAATGCGTCCGTGCGTCACTTCTTGGAAAGCGATAAGTCCAGATATATCGGATTCCTAGCGGATAAGGAATACAACAGTGAACGTAAAACAAATTGGGGAACAGTTTTTAGAACAACAAAATATTTATCAAGCTGTACCGAATTAACGGAAACAAAAAAACAATTAGTGGTAGTGAATTAACGGAAATTATCCAAATCTTCAATTGATGTTCACCTCCTAAGAGTTTATATTTTTGTATTTATATTTAAACGGCATCTAATAACAGTGGAAGAGTTCCATTTTTCACTTAACATACATAAGTATTATATAAACACTAATGATGGCAGTTTGTTTCAGGTTCTATACAATATCACGTAGGCAAGGTGCCCAGCCACACTCGGTCACGAAGAACATGGTTGCAGGTCTAGAGGACAATTGCAGGTATGGCAGTCCAAGTATCTTCGGTAGATTGTTGAAAAATGCATTTTGTGATATACTACAATAGTATAAATTTGCCTTTGTTTCATAACAATATGTCTTTATATATAGAGCATCTAGTAAAAGCTGTTTTTTATATTACCTTCTTCATAGTTAGCTCAATATTCTAAACGTTTTATTTAAGTTCAATAATAATTTACTTGATGAGGAGATGAAGTGGTGTCCGGAAAGGTCGTGACTTGAGGGTTCTTGAAGGGAAGTAATGACGAACAAACTTTTAGCAGCCTTTGTCTGGCAGTCGATTGGCCACTTGAAGGCTTTCAAACTGCAGAGTAGGCATGTTGGCAGTGCTTGTCAATACTCACGTTTCTCTAGTAATGGCCTTTACATGTTTTGTAATAAGTTTACTGTTTCTGAATAAGAGTTAATGTTAAGTATAATAAAAGCATATATGTTATATATCAATATTACGATTGTGTATGTTTTGTATTATTTGTTTTGTTAGTGTATAGTATTGTAGAAAAGAAATGTTAATTTCCCACTGTCTACACTCGAAACTATGCCTAAATTGCTCCCGATCATTTTAACATAAAAGTATTTCGTAGCCTTAAGTGGCCGGTGTCAATATTAATAACTAAAGCTTCCGGTAACGACCGCGTCAAGGTGTTATCTACGATATTTACATCACCAAATGTCTCACTCATGGTGTTATGTAGCATGCTCAGTGGTATCTCTAAGACTGAAGTGGTAATACAAATACACGGCTATGTAGCCAAGACTCGTCAAACCAGTTCTGCAAGAAGGGGGGGAGGGCAACACCAATCACGTGACCCACCCTGATCCACCATTGCGACACCCTACCAATCAAGTGATCATTGGCTTCCATATTGTTTTAATATGTATAGTATTGGTTCCCATGCCTTTGGAATTAGCAAGTTTTCATTGTTGGGATTTTTATTGAAATTGGTAAGAATCAGGGCTGTGCTCTTGGTATGTATGAAATCCCATGTATCTGTGGATCACTATAGACAGGAGAAACTAGTACATTATTGATTTCCACTAGACTCAAAGAACATATTAGGTATGCAAGAAATGAAGATTCTGGCTAATATTCCTTATTACTACCCACGAACTGTACGAGAAGCAATAGAAATGTGAATTAAAACAACTTAAACAAATATCAGAACTGGTTTGATGATTGTTGTCTATAGAGCCGTGAGGTTGTATTACACTTCAGTCTCAGAGATACAACTTTATTACTTGAATACTTGGTCATTGACCAGTGTCCAATGGATAGGTGGCGTCACAAAAACTTTTCTCTTCAGGGTTGTCAATTTAAAACACAATTTAAACTTAGTACTATGTCACACATAATAAGAGAAACACACAATTTTTACAAGAATGGTGATGGCTATACACTACTCATGTCACTCTCATATAACTCTCTAAGGGAGTAAACAAGCATTGTTAACAAACCAAGTTTTCATTAATAAATTTTTTATCTATTTATTTTTTTATTTTATTTTAACGCCAGTGACACCTTATATTGATTATTGAAACGTCGTTATGGGACAACAGTCTAAACCAATTAAGATAAATATAGTTGGACCTCCTGGGATTTGAACCCACGACCGCCTGCATTGCAGTCAGGAGTGCTAATCGTTAGGCTAGCAAGAGGCCCTCTTCTTCTGAAGGACGGCAGATCCAGTAGCCTAATGTATTGAACATTTTATTTGCCAGTATAGGGAACATACTCTCTTCTTACTTAATCAACAGTAAGGAACGTTGTTGTCATGTCCTCTTCTGAGATTGTAGATGTTATGATTTAGTTATTAAAAATAGTTTCATATTTTGGAAATACAAATAAATTATTACATGCAGAACACGAAATAATGCTATCATGTTAAAGGAGGAGCTTAGATAATTATCTTATAATAGTATAATACGTTACTCTTACACATGAATTAACTACATAAACATTGTCAAAATATAGCTACCCAAATTAGACTTCAACTAAAGTCTACTTACTAAATAGAACTGGGTGGCACCCTCCACTAATTTGGTAACCACCCATGATCAACTTGGTTTGGCACACATGATTATCTTGAATATCAACCTTAATCAACATTAGTAGACACCCTTGATTAATTTAAATAGCAACCGTAATGAACTTTGGAAGCCACCTGTGATCAGCTTAAGTAGCTCTGTGATCAATTTGGGCAGATCTCACTATGGGGTTGGATATAAGGTCTCCAAAGAGCTCACAGATAATCCAGCCAAATACCAGTTACTGACTAGTCATAATTTCTGAAAGACTGTAAAGATTTTGACCATAAGATATGACACAAATATTCTTTATAGATTCTCGATGCGCAATACGATAGTGTTTTAAATATTTTATCTCAATAAGCTAAATTATGGTAGATGATAAGTGTCCCAAAACCAGGTGACCAGAGCCTATTTTACCATTTATGACATTACATTTTCTGAGTGGCTGTATTTTCTGATTAGGTCATCTTTTTGTCCTAGGGCTTTTACATTTGTATTTTACGAACAAAGACCGATAAAATTAGGCTTAACTCAAGGTAGGGTTCTATTTAAAATGTCTAAGACTGCCTTCATTAGCCATCCCCTGGTTAAAAGAAAACCAGTAAAATATGTCTAAATGTTTGGTATATTGAAATGTATATAACTACAAAGTCCCATTACATTTATTACAATAGTTTGGAAAATAATAAATACATTCTAGACTGTTTCCCAACCCTGTATATACATCGTTTTTCATAAAATCTGTATTCCAATAGTTAAACATTTCCAAACTATTATTTTCATATCATATGACGTTATTGTTTTTCTGGTTGGATCACATTTTTATATATTTTTATTTTATCACATTATGCTAATTTTATGTTTTTATTTATTTATTTTTATATTGTGCAGGAGCTATGGTTGATTGGTTTCATTTAAAATTCCTAGGCATTAATAGCTCATATGTGATTTCAAGTCCTTTTTTTTTTTGATATTTCACTCTTGAGATTATTAGCCCATAACAGGTATTACACAAGCTCATCCACCCATTCACGTAATGCGGTATTGACATACCGCACCTGCATATTTTTCCAATACATGCATGTTTAGGTGGATATAATAATTTATCACTTTAAATAAAGGCAATTGACAGATTGAACAGCTTCTATAAGAAACTTACTTGGCTACTTCAATATCCCAATATCACTTTCATTTACAAGGTTATGCAATAGCATTGAATCCATCCAAGGTCATTCTGTTTTATATTTATACAAATCGTATCTTTGTTTTAGTTTTTAGTTTTAGTATATGTTATGTGGATTATGTTTTATTACATATATTTAATTTTTTGTGTAAGTTACAAATTTTGAGGTGTAATTAGTTTGAGTATTGTTGTTCACATGATTTATGTCCGTCCACCTATAAGGCATTTTTTGTTTTTTACACGCGCGCATATGTTTTTAATTTGTCCTATTGGTGTATTTATTCTAAATTTACTTTTATTATAATTTTTACTTAGGATAAGGGTGTATATTTCAGTAATTATGTTAATATAGTTAATTTTAAATATTCAAATATTGAAGATAATCTATTATGTGTTTTTTATACTGTTTGTTTATTTTTATGATTTTTTGACTCTTTATATAGTTTTTTGTGCTCTCTGTTTATCATTTATTGCATATATAGTTATAATTGTACAATCTTAAACAATTTTGTATCTTGATTTTTCAATTATTATGTTTTTTAGTGTACATCTACGGCTTAATAATTTTTACAATTTTCATTATTATTATTTATTATAAGTGTCAGCATGCAGCAGCACATGGAGAGCAGCGTTGTTGACTGTTATTATATATAAGTAGACTGACTCACTTGTTTTATAATTGTAATTAATTTAATGTTCATGCTAATCAAACAGCTGTGAAAGTGATTAGCTTAATTTAGCCTAGTTTATTTTTGTACCATTGTATGTTTTGGTAATGATGGAAATAAAGATTATTATATTGGAATACTATAATTCCATATAAAGGTAAAAAGGTAATTATAAATATTATATCTATATACTACAGTATCCGGGTCCTGTATTATAATACACTATGTAGCCGAGCAATACAATATAGTTCTGTGGCACAAAGCCTCCCCAAGAGTAAACAGGAGCTCTCCTTGGAGCAAGCAAGCCACGTAAATGAGCGGGCTCTCACAGACTACAATAGATTAGTTCAAAATATTACAAAGTTACATAATTAAAAAAATCAAGGCTTATGACAACATCAACATACTTATGGAGAGAACAATTCATCTGTTATTGATTTTACTAACAATAATTTAAGGACTTTCAATAAATGTCTCATAAGATGACGACCTGCAGTATTAGTGAAGTAATATGTATTTAAAATTTTTACATTAATTCATATTTAAATTAGTAGTAATGTATCATTTTGTTAAGTATAACAGACTATTAGTAAATGTAATATAAATCAATTAGTTGAAATAGTAGTTAAAATGATAAAATAAAAGATATAAGATTTTCGAAGCCGTAATGTTTAATTTCAAGGCATACGATGCCTATACTAATGTAATAGAAATTAATGTGGATAAAAATATTCTTGTTGCTATACGACTATAAAACCTTTCTTCAATGTATATTTAGGTAAAACCAAAAATATTACATTATTTCACCGACCACAGAACACGTCCTAACATCCATCATGAGGCACGTTCCATGATGGGCCTTTAGCAACTCCGCAGCATATGGCTTTATGGATTTGTATATACCTCAATAGTACATAACGACGTGTTAGCTTAACAAACAATCCTATTAGACACAAATTGGTAAACTGTATTACATACACTTTACCCCCAATAAATACATAATTGGGAACAACACCCCCCTTCGGACATTCGATTTATTTTTATATACGTCAATAGTACATAACGACGTGTAAGCTTAACAAACAATCCTATTAGACACAAATTGGTAAACTGTATTACATACACTTACCTCCAATAAATACATAATTGGGAACAACACCCCCCTTCGGACATTCGATTTATTTGTATATACGTCAATAGTACATAACGACGTGTTAGCTTAACAAACAATCCTATTAGACACAAATTGGTAAACTGTATTACATACACTATGCAGTAATACATAATTGGGAACAACACCCCCCTTTGGACATTCGATTTATTTGTATATACCTCAATAGTACATAATGACGTGTTAGCTTAACAAACAATCCTATTAGACACAAAATGGTAAACTGTATTACATACACTATGCAGTAATACATAATTGGGAACAACACCCCCCTTCGGACATTCGATTTATTTGTATATACCTCAATAGTACATAATGACGTGTTAGCTTAACAAACAATCCTATTAGACACAAAATGGTAAACTGTATTACATACACTATGCAGTAATACATAATTGGGAACAACACCCCCCTTCGGACATTCGATTTATTTGTATATACCTCAATAGTACATAATTACGTGTTAGCTTAACAAACAATCCTATTAGACACAAATTGGTAAACTGTATTACATACACTATGCAGTAATACATAATTGGGAACAACACCCCCCTTCGGACATTCGATTTATTTGTCATTCCATCTCTAAAAATATATAAGACACTGAAGTATTATCCCTTTTTTTGTATAATTTTCTTCATACTATCAAGTTTATGAGCTAACTAGATTGTAAGTAGTTAATTTTCCTGCATTCTAAATTGATTGTTTTTGTGTTATGTCGTTTTAGAATAAGAATATATGCAGCTCCTATTACTTATGCTCTATTCGACTAACAGTTCTTCAGTTTAAGAAAAAGTGCGTATTATTGATCATTTTAAGTTTGTAATTTATTTAAAACAAATCTAATTCTTTACAAACAATCTCATTGTACGACTATCATTAGGTTGAACAGATTACGTGTAAAGCCTTTTCGGCATCAATTACGTCACGGTTACTGACGTAGTTAAGTTCTAAAGCCTATTAAAAGGTAACGTTTTATTACTATAGAGCGCAGTTGGTCTTGATACATATTTTATAGTTTTATTTATTGTTTTTATGAAATATTTCACCATTTAACTTTAGTTTTGATAATTCTTTTATCGGTACTTTTCTCTGACCTTAAAATTATTCAGGTATAATAAATTAAATATTTAAAACAACTTAAGTTCTTGAGTTAAAGAACATATGTCTTCTAGACCCTGTCTAATAAATGTAACTTTCGTTTACGTATTGATAAGTCTTAAAAGGATGCTTTCGATATCCCTATTGTTTCTAGATCTAGTAATCAATAGTACAAACATACTAATTATAATTTTTATATTTTACTAACTACTGTGACATTGTGATGGATGACATGACCGTTGAAATCTCTGATAAATTGCAGCGTGCACATAATTATTGTATTCGTTTCATCTTCAATTTAAGACGTGATGCTAATGTCTCACATTTCTTCAATCATTTATAGTTTCTTCTTAAACTTAAGGAGCTCCCACAGTATCACGCTCTTACTTTCCAGCACGCTGTATTAAAAACTGGTTCACCTAGGTATATATTTGATCGCTTTAATTTTATTTCCTAGATCAATTCTCATTCCACTCAACCTGGATATTCTAAGCTGTCTATTCCCCACCATAACTCAATGTTTCTCAATAAATCATTCACAGATTCAGTCTGTCGTTCGTGGGATTCCCTTCCTGACAGCTTGAGAAATATGGATGATAGCGTTGCTTTTAGGGCTGACTTGAATGACCTACTTTTGCGGACCTCGCAGAAGTGATGGGGGTGTGAGGGCACTGTTTTCATGGCGGATTACCTGAGCGTATGAGTCTGTGAGAATGAAATTTATTGTATTAATTCATAAGTATGTTAGATTATTGTAACTATAAAATTGTAATAGTTGCATCTTTATAATTTTTCAGTTTTTATTGTCTTTGATTTGTAGTTTACGCTTTGTAAATTAAGTTTTGTTTGAATTTTATTTTTAGTTTGAAACTAAATTTTATTTTGTTTGCATAGTTTACACAAGGTTGAGTCGAAGAACGGACTTCATACTCCTAACTCCACATTTAAATAAATACATTGATTGATTCATTCATTCATTCTAATAAAGATTGGTACCTAATAATGATAATGCAGTTTAATTTATTTGATTGTCATTATTTCTTGAAGTATAGAAATACATTGCTTTAACATTAGGTTGTTTAAGACTCAGTCAGCCACAGGACAACACTTAGCATGGTAATAAGCAAGTGTCTAGTGTGATATACTCATACAAAAATACCTTTATGATTTCAATTTTCTGTGGCGTATACTTTTGTTATATGGTGTCATATTATATTAACTTCACTATCAAAAACTGTTTGACAAAAGTAAAAAATAATGATTAATTTGTTGAATTAACTATTTATTATGACTGTTAACACTTGTGAAATTGAAAATTCAGTTTGATGCGTGTTTGTTTCACTTATTACAAGGAATAGACTTGTTTAACATCCAACAATTAAGCAGGGTTATAACATCTGATTCATAATATAACTTTGTTGTCCTCTTTTTAATACAGGCTATTTATTGTTACCCTTTTAAATATACCATAGTTAGCAAACAAATATAATTATGAGTTTTCTGTGTATAATACTATTTGTAGCTTAACAAAAACCATAATAGTTTTCTGGCAACCTTCGACTTTCGAATAAAACGCTACGAGGCTTGATGAAATATTTATTTTTGTAAATTAGTAAAAAACTTAATCAAAAATACCTAATGCAGGTAACGCAATGTGTGATATAACATAAATCATAAACTGCAGAAAAGGGCTGACGCTCCTTTAAATAATTATTTTTATCTTAAGAAATATTTCCCTTTTCCCCAGTCAACTATACATAAATATCGCTCATATTAGTAGCAAATTGTAGTTACTACATTTTAGCAATTTATAATCAACTAATTTAGAGAAATTAATTATTTTTTGAATGAAATAGTACAACATAATAGTTTATCGTCATGTTATGGTTAATATGGAACTGCATTTGTTAAGATAAGTTATATTTCCTTACATAAGGGAATTCAGCTTTTTAAATGTTCACTGAACTAAGGTTAAGCTGAAGAGGTTACATAACATAACTTAAGAACCCTAAAGAGCAAGACAAATGCTCACTCGATCATCGCGCTCACTCAAAGTGTGTAAATAATGAAAGAGAATGAACTACAATATAATATTAATTAATATTACAAGTAAATCATTAAAACAACCTAATCGTTTTATCATTCATTTAGGTATTTAGATAGTTTTATATTTTTTTGAATAGTATATTGTTTAATACTAATTTTTGAAACAATAAATCAATAAGGTAAAGTCACAATGTTATATATCTTTCATTTCGAATCTTAAAAATCTCATGTATTACTTATGTGAAAAATACTAAATAATAAAACACAAACAGGTAAAAATCGTATTTTTTGTGATTTATTTTACAAACTAAAGATCGTAAAATAAAACAAATAATATTCCTTTTAATAAAACATACTATATCACTGAATGGGTTGCGGGGGGGGGGGTCAGATACTCCTGTGTTAATGACACCAGTAATATTAGATAGTATAAAACCTTCTTTGTATTTTGTATTATTCTTAATCCTGGGAACATACAACGGAAGTTTTTTTATTCAGTTTTGGTCCTGGTGTCATTAATTATTTTTTAATAAATGAATATTAAAATTGAATTATTTTTTATTATATTAAATTTATTTTATTAAAAATAATATTTACCATCTAAATTAATTGAAATATTAATCTAAATGTAAATTAAAAATTGTATTTAAGCAATAAATGCATTATCTACGCAATTAATCTATGGCAAATGAAAAAGTGTCTCACATCCCCTTCCCAATCATGCCGAGAAAGAAAATGCAACTTTTATAGCAAAGACATAGTTTTGTCTTTATTCATAAATAAATAACTGTTATCTATGTAAGTGAATTAATAGTTTCTTTCAATTATGATCGTACTCCAAAAAACTGTTTGATATTCACTTCTCATTTACCTACATTTCTGGTGCGTTGATACTTTTAATCAGATTTGTAGGCTAGATATGATGTACTGAATAGTCATGTGCACATAAAATAATGTAGCAGTGACGAAAAATAGAATTTAGGATAAAAATGAACGAAATTGTGATTTAGTAATTTTTTTACTGTCATATGTTTTACTATCTGAATGTTTGTAATGTGGCGTTTGAAGTAAAAATGACAGACACCCTAATTATTGTTGCTATTATTCAATTTGTTACACTGTTAAGCAATATACTTTAGAACTTCATTAGTACATAACGTTTAAACAGTTCATTACGCAGACTAACATAAATTAAAAATATAATTAATATTATATTTAATTAATATTATATTTATTTCAAAATATTTTATATGTACTCTTAAATTTTTTTATTTCTTGGAAAAATATCTGAGAGCTTCCTCGTGGGATGAAGGTGTTGATGAGATCCCAGTGATAAAATAGGCTATTGAAGTTGGCAGAGATTACCAGTGAATGTAATACAGGATAAGAAGATCTGCTAAGATGACTTCTCACTCAATGAAACCTTCCGGGAGACATCTTATCTTCGTATTATGAAACACTTTGATTTAGATAAGAAAATCATATTATGTTTCATAAGTATTAGTTTTTAATCAATGTTACCTTTTGCACGTGTTTTTAATATTTATAATAATATGTTTGTCATATTTAATTATTTATTTTTTAATTATTTTTCCATAAGAAATAGATCATTTAAAGCTGTAGAAAACATATAAACCCTTCAGCAACACTAAATTATAGTGACCTATGCTATATGAAATTAAATATTTGTAGTTTAGTTCTATTTTATATAAAACATAGAAACCAAAAGTAAATTAATAAAAGTGTTAATTAAAATAGTTTCGATGCTTTTACAAATCGATTGAGGTGCTACTTGTACAACATAGCAAAAAAAAATAGATTGACTTTAAATGCAAGAAGAAGTTTTAGATGACATTTAAATACTATGGACCCTCCTATAATATGGAATATCAAACTCATAAATATATACATATTCATTTAAGAATACGTAAATTGTAAATTATATTTAATAAGAAGAATATTTACATTTTAACTACTCTTCATTAGTATATAAATTCTAAAATTGGTCATTTAAATCTAAATAAAATATTTATAAACTTATATATAGGCTAAACATTATTAATATCCAAACCTATAATTTACTGTCAATTACATGATTAATTGACGCAAAGGTTTAGATACCTAAATTATTAATCGTTCTAAAATTCTATATTTACTGGATTTAAATATTTCTATACAATAAATCAGTAAATCAACCTAAGAACTTAAAACAACGTTTGTTACCTGAACAATAGCTGAAAATCAGACCAGCACTACGTGGTTCGGATTCCACGTAAAGCTGTAGGTCCCTTAATTGCCCTGGCTGTTGGGCTATTAATAAATTGATCTTTCTAAGGAATAGTTAAACTCAGTTAGTAACCAGACTACACTCATAAAACCATTCATATTCACCTTAAAATACGCACAACGTTGTGTCGGCGTCTCATATGTAAGAATGTAAGAATATAAATGTATCGTTGTGACACTGTGAAAATCTCTCACCAGCGGTACAAGACCAGGAACAATGAGAGAAGCGTCTTTTCATTAGGTTTGTACATACATTTTTTTTAAACTTCTTAGAGTATTTAAGAAGAAATTGACATACCCTTGCTTAAGTTACACTACAAATAGATGCATGAAAGGAAAGTAATATATATATTTAATTTGTTCTTGAATTTTGGGACAACACTATTTTATCTATTTAATGCCATTTCCTGGCAAACAAAGCACTAAACCATTGTTTGACTGGAAACGCCGAAGAAATAATATTCATATATGGTTAGAGTACTGAGTTGACAATAATATATATGTGTTGATTTGAATTTCCTTTTATGTTAGAGTTGACCACTAAAAGTGTTCATAATTATGACACAGTTAAAAAAAATTCTGACCTTTCGCATTAACTCCCTACCGCTACTGTTTTCGTTACTTAACTATCACTAATTTTACTGTCGCTATTATGGTTAGGTTAGATTAGGTTAGTTTAGATGGCTACTAAAGGTGACTACAAACTGGTATATCCAATAACTGACTTACCGTCTTATGCGCTCTCTGTGTGTAAGTCCTTGGATAAGATAAAACCAGTGATTTTTGATTCCTAGAGGATAAGAAATACCACAGTGGACACAAAAATGATTTGGTGGACAGTTTTTAGAGTAATTGAAAACTTATTAAACGGTTGTGAATCATCGAAAAAAAAATTAGTGGTAGTGAATTGACAGAAAATATCCAATAATGCTTAGGAATCTAAGAAATTCACGTAGCATTTTTATGTATTTACTTAATTTTCAAACAGAACTAATTAAAAAAAATAGTGATAAAAACTAAAAATGGAGTTATGTATCTGATAGTCTATTTCAAAATCCATTCTGAAAATAGTTGTCCATCCTGTAAAAAATAACAAATTTTAATTAAGTACCCAATTTTGTGTAATTTACAAAGTAATGTATATTGTGATACATTAGTAATTAGTCACCGATGCAGCTATTAAATAAATATTATATTTAAGATTATTATTAAGCCACGGGGTGGATTATTATGGACTTATTACAACTGTAGGGGGTAGACGAATGAACTTAGTTTTTAACTAATGAAGTTGTGAGCAAATCGTAAACGATGTTAGTACATGTTCCGTAATCAGTGTTCCTCACAAAGCCTGTTATATTCCATTATTACAACAGTAGGGGCTAGACGAATGAACGTAGTTTTTAAATAATGAAGTTGTGAGCAAATCGTAAACGATGTTAGTACATGTTCCGTAATCAGTGTTCCTCACAAAGCCTGTTATAGTCCATTATTACAACAGTAGGGGGTAGATGAATGAATGTAATTTTTAACTAATGAAGTTGTGATCAAATCGTAAACTATGTTAGTACATGTTATGTAATCAGTGTTGCTCACAAAGTCTGTTATAGTCCCTTATTACAACAGTAGGGGGTAGACGAATGAACGTAGTTTTTAACTAATGAAGTTGTGAGCAAATCGTAAACTATGTTAGTACATGTTCGGTAATCAGTGCTCCTCACAAAGCCTGTTATAGTCCATTATTACAACAGTAGGGGGTAGATGAATGAATGTAATTTTTAACTAATGAAGTTGTGAGCAAATCGTAAACGATGTTAGTACATGTTCCGTAATCAGTGTTCCTCACAAAGCCTGTTATAGTCCATTATTACAACAGTAGAGGGTAGATGAATGAATGTAATTTTTAACTAATGAAGTTGTGAGCAAATCGTAAACTATGTTAGTACATGTTCGGTAATCAGTGCTCCTCACAAAGCCTGTTATAGTCCATTATTACAACAGTAGGGGGTAGATGAATGAAAGTAATTTTTAACTAATGAAGTTGTGAGCGAATCGTAAACGATTTTAGTACATGTTACATAATCTATGTTGCTCACAAAGCCTGTTATAATCCCTTATTACAACAGTAGGGGGTAGATGAATGAGGGCCAAGGGATGTATCAGTGTTAAATAAACGAGGGAAGAGTGACACTAAAGCGCTTATCTTTCCACTTACTAAAAGCAATTACCTAAGCTATTTATTTAATATTTGTAAAGTTTAATTGAAATTTGCCGATGTTTGCTGCCCATAATTAATAAGGTAAAATTATAGATGAAGGGAAATAAAGAAATACTACCAATACGTTAGAATTTCAATATATTATCAGTGGACCATAAAAATAATGTAATTCTAAAATTTTACTCAAGTTATATGATATTTTTATTCTAAAACAGCTGAAGGAACATAATACTGACGAATAAAGGAATTTCTCATTACGTACTTTTGAAGTTGTTCCTTATGGCACTCGACAATCATTTTAAAGCAATGTCTTTATCAGAATCGCAAAAAAATATTATACTTTAACACCTTCAGAAGTAAAAAAACGTAGGCATTAACAACATTTTACAATTTTGTGAATATTTTCTTATGTCATTTATTATGGCCTACTTAACACACTTAAACAAAGAGTGTTGTTTCCTTTCAGCCTATGTAGTGGTTCTTATTTGTCGCAAACACTTATATACTTATAAACTAGTAATTTTTCTTTAACCCAACATTAATTTAATTTACGAATTTAAGTAAAGGTTATAACCTACAAACAATTGAACTAAAAATATTAATTTACACTCCACTGGCCAATTATTAGCATAACATTTGCATACAATCTGGTATTGATGTTATTTCCGCTTATTAAATCATTCTACCTATATACCCAAATGTATGAGCTTACACTAATGTGATTTTCTGGTTTACCTCTGCAATGTTTTTTTTTTAGAATTTGTAATGTATTTTACTATTCATTCGTTTGGATCAGCTTAATATACAATATTGGATTGTTTCTGCATCAATATTCATATTTGACAATTAGTATCCCAATGTTTGGAATGTATAAACATCTATGTCAAGTTAATTATTGCTTTGTTAATATTTTTGTATTATCATTCATTTATATTCCTATACAAATGGCAGTAAAAATAATGCAGAATTCGTTGTTAATACGTCTGCTGTACGTACTATCTAAATGTTACAAAAACGAATAAGTGTTAAAAATAAACAACCTTCTCATAAATAAAATTAAAAAAACCTTATATTTTTATTGGGAGCTCATTTATTTCTTATGATTATTAAAGTGTCACCATCACGTAAAATAGCATACCGTAATGAATTAGAAAAACTGTTTAGGACTCAATAGTGAGAGTATGTAAGTTGTTCTCGAAAAGGTCCGTTTGATTAGAATTGTTGTTTACAAAAGATTTCCTGCTTTGAAATGGTAACTGTCTAACAATTCAAACTTAGAAATCCTAAAAACCCACAGACAAAAAAAGAATGTAAATATATATAGGCCTAAATTCTAAACTGCTATACGAGATAGCTCACAATATAATTTTTAAAGATCAAGTGGTATATAACCGAATTTATTTTGTGGTCAAACTTATAATTATCAGAAAAGGTCATCCTAGTATTTACGTGAAATAGTCGTAGTTTCAGTCATGTTACATCAAGAAAACGTTTAATATGTCTTGGGAAAATATTAGTAAAAATATGATGTCTTTAACTTTCAGATTAAATATGTGGCATTTTTTTAATATACGGTTGGACCTAACAAATTATCCTATATGCCATAGGACAGTTAGTCCTGGATATTTTGAATACTAACGTAAACATGAATAAAATAGACTATACTAGCCTAGAACTTGGTTCATCCAGTTAGACTATAAAGTGTATATGAGCTTTAATTGTATAAACAACAAAATATTGTTATAATAAATATTAGATAGCGTAATTACTGGTTACACAAAAAATATTAGTCTATTCCTAAAATTGGGTTTTAGATTAATATGATTAGATTCTATGGTAGATCATTTATTCAAATTTTTTTTGCGCATTCAAAATGTGTTTGAGGGCTATTTTACGTGTACAGTGGGATTCACCCAGCCGCCCACCCATACACGTACAGTATACGTGTTAAGTATACGTGACGTGTTTGGGTGGGAGGGTGGGTCAGTAATAATATATTATATGTTTGGGTGGGAGAATATAGTACGTGTTTGGGTGGGAGGGTGGGTCAGTAATAATATAGTACGTGTTTGGGTTGGAGGGTGGGTCAGTAATAATATAGTACGTGTTTGGGTTGGAGGGTGGGTCAGTAATAATATAGTACGTGTTTGGGTGGGAGGGTGGGTCAGTAATAGTAACTTTTAAGCTTCAAAACGTTTTACTCATTGTTATAGAAACTGCATTAGGTTGGGTTTAACTATTATGTTTAATGTATGTGATTCGGAATAATTTAAATGAATGAAACAGAACTCTACTATAAATATAAAATCTCACTGTGTTACAATACAATAATAAATATGTTTGGACAACTAAACATTTTAGATTGGCGCAGTGTATTATTTGTAGTTCTTATATTATGTTTATTTCTATTGAAGTGTATTATTTTATCCAAGGGAGGAGTGGAGATGGGTATAGCTAGGGTTGCCATACGTCCGTATTTTGTACGGACGGTATTTATTTTATGTTCTGTGTTCATGTCCGTACCATACAAAGCAAAAGCCTGGTAGATGTCCGTATTTTTTGTTCTTGTAGCATTAAAAATGTATGTTAACTATATAATATTGTACAAACTACAAACATGAATTACTATTACTTTGGGCAGTCGACAATTGTGAGAGGTTGTGTGTTATATGATGACACATATACGATGCAATACTGTACTAGCACACACCTCTCTGTCCTTATAAAAAGTAAGATTTTTATCAAATATTGAACTTGGTCGAATATAAGCATAACAATTTTGGAAGAGTGTTTGAGTTTGCTCTTTCTCTATGGCACTCCGGCACCAGTTGAAAGAGTTTATTTTTTTAACTAACGAAACAAGTCTGGACACCCAATCGGAATAGATTTTTAGTGAAGAAGGTGGGAGCTATTCTGAGTATCGAGGTTAACAGTGACATGTCATGTACTGAATCTCTTGAAAGCACTAATGACAATGGTTTCTTACTTTAAACATTAATCTCTTAAGAAAAATATGACTGGTTTCAGCCTTCAGCCAGTACAACTACTACAATTGATGCCTAAACATTTTCAATTTTATGACAATAAGGAGAGTTAGGACAATTTATTGAGTTTGGCAATTTAAACTTTAAGAAAAATTTTTTGTGTACAAAAAATGTTTGTTGGTATTTTATTACGGTACTCTGAAATTTTAAAATAAATTATAATTGTAATTTTAAATATCACAGTGCCGTTGTTATAATTTTACCAATTTAACAAGCCAAATCGCACATAATAGAATTCATAAAAGATAGGTTACAAAATACCCCCTACCCACCAGACCCCCATATATATCTGGTGTCCGTATTTTACTATGCAAATTTATGGCAACCCTAGGTATAGGGATAGGGGTGGAGGAGGCAATTATAAACATTTTAATTTTTATGTTGCTGGACAAGCAAATAAAAAACATATTTAAGGTAGATCGTAAAATAGTTTTATTTTTCCTTTACCTCTTTATTCACCCTTTTGTCAGGAAAATATATCAACGTAAAGTTGAATCTAAAACAGTTGTCATTCCAGAAGTAAACAGACTTAAGGCTTACAAAGCTAATGCTTATCCCGTAATCTGCTTGTCGAAGGAGCTTATATCCTATTGTGGTAAACTTGTGAAACATCAGGTAAATCTTTGGTTTGCGAGAATTCCAATCAAATATTTAAAAATTAATTTTAAAAGGGTATGTTAAACTAAAATAAAATTTATAAATATTTATATTTAAGGCATCCTTAGGTTTTGTAATATTATAATCTATACATTACGTTAGAAAAAAACAATACTCTACGACTACTGAAAATACATTTGAACTAAGTTCCTTAATGTTGATGCTACTAAAGTGCCATAATGTGTTTAAAAGTCACAGATCACTGGTTTACATGTACTTTTGCATCGTCCATACTAGCATACACCATGAGGTATTTGTGTAACTTTTACACCTCAATCGTGAAAATGGTAACAACTACCAGTACTTTTACGATCGTTTAAAATCACTTCATTTAGGCCGGTACTACAATCTAATCCGAGTTCCGGTATACAATTCCTTATATAACCACACACCACTCATATTACATTTTATAATAATTAAGAATTATATTCCTAATTTATTTGGAGAGTTAAATTAACAGTTATTTTTCATTTATAAGACACCGATCGTAGAGATATGGGCGAATGAGTGTGATGAGTGATGATGAACGAGTTTAGTCATTACTCATGTTACAATCTGAGTTTGACTTAGCTCAGAAAGGGCTATCTATTAATAGCCCAACAGCCAGGAGCAACTATGGGACCTAAAGCTTTACGTGGAATCTGAACCACACAGTTTTTGTATAATAATCAGCTACATAACAAGTCTGACACTCAGTTCTCTTCCCTACAAAACATCTGAACCTTGACTACCATCCAACGTGTATGTTTAATTTGTGTATCAACAATACTTAAAAGAGCCTATCATCTACGCAAAGAAGTTACTTTAAACAAAACCGTTATGACTAAGATTGTGATATACAAAACATAGATAACTTTAAGTTGAATTTTAATTATATATTTTATACTTTCATTATAACGTAAAATTATAATTCATGGATTTTATAGAGTGTATTTCATTTACTTCATCTATAATATTATACTAAAGTATATTAACTCATACATAAAATAGCTCACGAAGTACACTCCATATGTTAAGTACTGTACCTGTTTTAGAATATTATAAAATGTATATAGTAATATGACCTTAATAACTCAATAAAAGGGCTTAGACACTATATTAGGAATATTATCATGTTATTGGGCTACATATTTAAATTCAAGCCAGTTTATATTTACTTATTATTGTTGATTTCTACTCCCATAGTGTAAAATGTTTACTCAATATTTTTATTATTGGCAGTAGATATTTTTAAATAAAATAATTTTAATTTTATATCTCGTCACTCTAACCTTTCTTCACTGCGAGATATTTATAATAGTACCTGCTAATGTACAGTAAATGCATGGTCACATCACAGACCCCTGAAAAAACTAATCCTCGAAGTAAGATGGTCTTGATCCATCTTACTTCGAGTAAATTTATATTTTATACCTAATAACAATATATTTAAAAAAGTATTTTTCAAATTCAGAACGTTTTAAAAGCAACTAAAGTTAAATAAAACATTAAAAACATCTAAGTGAAATGCTATCTAAAGACGGATCTCAAAGAATAAATGAAAACTTTTCCAATTTGTAGAGAAAATACCAAGGTCCCTTGCGTCAGGTGTACAATATTTTGAACCGATTGGTTCAAAGCTAATGAGTGAAGTTGTATTTGTGCTTTGACAAAAAGTATACTTGTATTATTTTTTTTTTACTCAAACCTCATATTGTCGGTGTAACGTATCGTTAGTCATTTCTAAAAAAGTGAAGTGTTTAACTCATACAATTATGATTGTTTACATGTCGTTGTTGATGACGTTAGTTTTTAAAATGCAAATAAAACTAAAAAAATAATTAACATGCATTAATTGTAAAATAATAATAATGAAATTATACAGGAACAAACTACAACAGTTAAAACTATTGTTGTAGTATTAATAATAATTAATGTAACTAAATTGAATGTAAGGTAAAGTATAATTGATTAATACTCCTACATCCATATTTAATGACAGCATGTTTACTAAATTAGTGGTTCTCCTTACCAGTGAAGGTAAATCAACTTAACCTGGGATAATACTGTACCTTGTACTTAAAAATAATAGTTTTTTTTAATTAGCATAATATGTGTTAGTACATGTAAGCCACGTTAGAACGTTTACTTGTAAAACGTTACAGTACAAGTAAACGTCACACAACACAAATTTATTACAATATAAGCACAAAATGCACAAATATATTACAATACAAGTACAAATTGATTTCGGTGAACCACTCTCGCCTTCCTCAGACCAGAGGGATTCACAAAATAATGGAAAATGGTGTTCAACAACTCAAAGTTCCATTCTTTTGTGAATATGAGGACCTTCTTTTGTGAATCCCTCTGGTCTGAGGAAGGTGAGCGTGGTTCAACGAAATCGATCACCATAATTGTTGTGCATTTTGTACTTGTAGTGTAATATATTTGTGCATTTTTGCTTATATTGTAATAAATTTAAAAATAATATTTTGATGGTTATCTAACATTTATAGATACTTTATTTTTTTTCAATCTTGATCTTAAACAGTGTAATTTAAGCTAGTATTTAATAACAACTAATTAAATTGTGTTTCTTTGAATGGAACTTTAATGAAAGTGATCACTTTATATTGTGTATGTCATTAGAGTTTTATTCTCAGTTCATTTGAAATGTTATTAAACGTACGAAAAAACTACAACTCAGTCTTTTCTTGGTAGTCCACATGCACATGACTATGCTCTTGCTAACATATAAATTTCAAATATTGCCCAAGACGTTCAGATCTTAATAGCTGAGAAACATTCAAACAATAATCGATACACCCTGTAAATAGTATATCCTTTTCGCAAGATAAAATATAGAATTTCAATTTAGCACTAATTTACGTGAGAAAATTTTAAGTTCTTCCAATATCAAAATGTATGCCTTATATTATTTCATATAATATGCTTCGTGTCGACTGTTCTGAAAAATATTTAAAGATAAATTTCAACAATGGTAGAATAGAGGGCAAACTATTATTTTGCATAATCTACCACGTATTTTGTCCCTTGTAACATGTACTTATTGTGCGTTAATCTCTACAATTTACAAACAAATATTCTTTGTTTAATAATCCTATTGCAACATCGTAAAATGTTCCTAACATAAATATTCTCCCAATTCAAAAACATAAAACAAGTTTTTACACCAAACCTCACTTATAAAATCAAATTCTTCAACGCATTGACTGACGAGCCTAGGACTTGTAATGGTAGCAAGTGTGCAGTAAGGCAATAATCACACATTCTTACGGCGTCATGAATTACTTGTTCTGTTAGCAAAATAAGTACTCTTCATGTATTACTTACTATAACCATGTATTGGTGATTAGAAAAACCCTTGAACAATAATTTACAACGATACTGTGTAGTTATATAACTGTTTATAAAAAAATAAATGCCTATTTAATTTTAAATTGAAAGTTTTAACTTCAACAGTTAGACGATAATTGTCGTTTTCTATGAAACAGGGATGTTATTATCATTTTAAATATTTAATTATGTGTTTTGAAGTCTTTTATTTTTTAACTTAAATTTGTAACTATAATTATTATTTAATTATTATAAAAAATTTTATATTTATATACTGCGACCAACAATCTGTCAGAATAAGATGATAATTTATGCCTTATTCGAATAACTTAACAAATTAATTTATAACATAATAAAGATTGCTCTGTACATATTAAATTAAAACAAAACAAATCATATGTTTTAAAGGACAAAACAAATTAACTATTTTTTTAAGCAATGATTTACGTTTAGCCAAAGTCTTCTGTAGTTTTGCAATAATTGTCTATCGAAATGTAATTCTCAGCCCTAGTCTAGCATGGTGAAGTAAGTCTCCTAGAAATGTTTATCTTTTCGTTTTCAATTGATTCATACAACCGATCACTCCAGCCTTCTTAAAAACATCGATGTTTGCGGTCTTATTTCCTCCAGAATAACTCAGCATAGATTTTTATTATGCTGATTCAAAAGCAAGTCATTTTGGCGTGTCTTCCTTACAAACTGTCGATAACCAATTTTCGTAAAGGGTGATATTCAACAAATACTTTTTTATTTTGCTCTACGGTTTCAATTAAAACACGTGATCAAAATGTTCATTGATGTTGAGCAGTACGAAATGTGATCAAAATGTTCATTAATGTTGAGCAGTACAACATATGATCAAAATGTTCATTGATGTTGAGCAGTACAACATGTGAACAAAATGTTCATTAATGTTGAGCAGTACAACATGTGAACAAAATGTTCATTGACGTTGAGCAGTACAACATGTGAACAAAATGTTCATTAATGTTGAGCAGTACAACATGTGAACAAAATGTTCATTGACGTTGAGCAGTACAACATATGAACAAAATGTTCATTAATGTTGAGCAGTACAACATGTGAACAAAATGTTCATTGACGTTGAGCAGTACAACATGTGAACAAAATGTTCATTGACGTTGAGCAGTACAACATGTGAACAAAATGTTCATTGACGTTGAGCAGTACAACATGTGAACAAAATGTTCATTAATGTTGAGTAGTACATGTGAACAAAATGTTCATTGACGTTGAGCAGTACAACATGTGAACAAAATGTTCATTAATGTTGAGCAGTACAACATGTGAACAAAATGTTCATTGACGTTGAGCAGTACAACATGTGAACAAAATGTTCATTAATGTTGAGCAGTACAACATGTGAACAAAATGTTCATTGACGTTGAGCAATACAACATGTGAACAAAATGTTCATTGACGTTGAGCAGTACAACATGTGAACAAAATGTTCATTGTCGTTGAGCAGTACAACATGTGAACAATATGTTCATTGACGTTGAGCAGTACAATATGTGAACAAAAGTTCATTGACGTTGAGCAGTACAACATGCCTATTGCGTTTATTTATCAAATCGTAAGTATTTTAGAGTTTAAGATATAAAATTAACTGTTAATGTTAAACTTGTAGTACCTCAAGGTCAAAATATAGTATTCAAAAACCTAGGGAAATTGACTAATTTTTCTGCGTAATATTTTCTAACAGTTTAATAAACATGTGTACCATATTTTTAAACAATTTTGCAAAAAAAGTTTTTTTATTATGGATTATATATACTATCTAGACAGTTAAACAACATTCATATGATAAAATGAATATTCATTTACTAAGCAAGATTAAGTACACAGGATCAATTCAAATAACAATATGTTCAAAGTTTGATTTTCATTTGTATATTTAATTATATTTCTTGATATTTTATAGTAAAACACATTTTCCAAACAATTAATTTGGTATAATGAACTGTAACAATAAAATATAATTATTAAAACACATTTATTCAGTCAATAACACAATATCCTATTAATTTTGCAATATAATCAGTTCTGAAATAAAACTGGTATCATAACGTCATCTTTATGTAAACATATATTACATTCAATTGTTTGGTTATAAATGTATGATTTGACAAAAATTTATCAAAAATATACATTTTATATAATTTAGATTACATAATTACTTTATAATTTTGACACTCAATTGAAAAATCCATAGAAGAACATACAGAGTTGAACAAAAAGATTATTACAAATAAGTGATGTTAGGGTAAACAATAATTCACAAACTGAGTATTGTTTGAAATGTAAGGGAATAACATTATTTACATAATAGAGAGAACTGCACTTAGTTACGGATATTGATAAATTAATTACCTTTTTATTTAATATAACTTTTATTTGTGGCACAAACATTATTTAATAATTAGTTGTACAACTATGCATTAATAACACTATATTTTTATGTTATTGTATTTAATTATCATATTAAAACAATACTCTATTCAGGAATTTACTTAATTAGATTTATTGGTTTTACAAACATAACTAACTATTTTCTCTTAAAAATTAATAATTTAATGTATTTAGACCCAATAATTTTGTAATGTCTTTTTAATTAGGAGCTAAAAATATCAGGAGATTTTGAAATGGAGAAATTATGACAATGATAAAATTACAAGTGTGTATACACATTTTAAACTGATTTAAGTTAAATCTTCTACTTGTACTACATGTCGTAACTTCATAGAAAAATTGCCAGAGCTATATTGTATTTAACTATAGAAAATCACCCAGATGTTTATACATTTTGATAACCATCTAAACATTTTTTCTCTAATCCTAGAAATAATAATAGTAAAATAGGAATGAACTATATTGGAGTTTTATTTTTATGAATGGAAGTTAAATGATGATTAATAAATATAATTACAATATGTAGTTTGCGTAAAATAGGTATAGTTTATTCATTAGCATTTTTTGTGTTGGTAGAAGTGCAATGGAAGTAAATGTCGTATAACACAACCTTATTGCAACATAATACCAAAATGTACAACTATTTTACGGTGATCAATCATGGTAATCAAGTATCCCTTCTCAGACCAGAGATTGACGAAGGAATGAATATAACGTCCAACTACACTACACCCCAATCTACACAACAGTAGTGAGGGTTGTATCGGGATGACACTTCCTTTACGATTTACAAGTGTGTGGCCTTACGAAACAAAGTAACATGGAGTTTACGTCACTTTCGTTAAGTACTGTATTATTTGGATTTAATTCATCGATGCATGTTAAATATCAAAATTAACATGGGAAAATATTTGTGGTAAATTAAAAACAAAATTTTATATGTAAATATATATAAAATACATTCCTCATTGACAAACAATTATCATATAAGTAACAACACATTTCAAAAAATAAATTAGCATTTAGTAGACATTTTTTTGTATAAGGTATTTTAATAAACACCAATTGTAGTATTACATGGAAATACAGCTAAAAAAACATGAACCTGACATACATCCAAATGCTTTTGGGTGAAATTAGACGTAGTTCTTTTAGATGATTAAAATTCATTTTTCAATTTCAATTCAGTCCAAGTGCATGCAAAATATTATTACTTAGGTTATAGCACAATACAAAAAAAGGATACATTGTATAATATTGTACACTAATTTACCATATCACCATGCACTTAGTGTGGAAATACGTTCAAATAATAACCTGTACTAAACAATTAATCTTAAATAAATCTTAGATCATTACGTAACACATTACGATGTCACCGTAGTATGAACGTTAACTATGCAAACACAAAGAAATATACTAAGAAAACAAAATTGAGAGTTTTATATAAAAGCGTTTATAGCTTAAAAAAACTTTAACACGAAATAACACCAATTATTAAAAATACAATGAATAGGGTTATTCATAAATAAGATACAAAAAATTCAGCTCATTAAAATTAATTCAAACATGCATATTTTTGAACATAGTAAAGAATCATATAAGTCAGCAAAAAGAAATATTGTTTAGGTCTATTCCAAGTTATAAATAAAATAATAGCTATAACATTATTATAAAATTACAAAAAAGCTATTATAGCAAACTAAAATAATAAAAAGTTTACTATAAGTAAATTTCAACTTCCCAAAGACAAGGAAAAGTACTAATTACGTCTGCTAATCCATCCCTTCCTCTCCACTAATTAAACCTTAAACTTTGCTGTGCTCTTAAGCTAATTAGCTCTACGAAAGTAATTAAAAACTAGAATTCCTAATGTATTCATTGAGGAAAATAAAGACAATTGTTTTGCAGATTAAATTAACTGAATAAATTAAATTGTTTTTCATTGATACAACTGTCACTAATGTTTATTTAATGCTATCTAATATCAACTAGCGTAAGTGTCATATATATTAGTCCAAATTAATTATGTCTCATAATATAACGGTTAGACAACAACCTCGATAAACGAGGACTAAATGCTGACTATGGCTTCAGAAATGTTTTTATGACACACTGACTGGAGTTAATGAATAAAACGCCTAAGAATAAATGTATAAATAACTAAATACTTAAACTAGGAATGGTATTTTTTTAAGCCTCTTGGTGCTGGAACTTCATGCATAAGTTGGTTGAAAAAACCTTAAACAGTAATGGTGTTTAAAATTGATTATTTGATTATCTAATTTGGGTAATTTAACAAATAAAACCAAATTATAACACATAAGCATAGCATATTGTTTAAGATTAAATATTCTCCATTAAGCTATAAGGTACATGTACGCATTATTGTATTATTATCGTAAATTTGTTACTGTCTGTCAAGACGATTAGAACGATTTGAGTACGAATTAGCTTAGTTAATTAAATTAATATATTATAATGTGGATACGATAAGAACTTAGACATCAAAAACTATATCTATCCGCTTTTTTCAATTACTATTCTATGTAAGTAAAAATAATAACTGACATTTAGATGACATACCTTTTACCTTGTGGTTATCTCAAAATTATGGTTAGAATCACGATTCTTTTGTCTTATATCTTGTAAACTATTCCGTTGAAATCATTCCAGATGGTAAGATGGTGCCAGTAGTCATAACGAAAATCAACAAAAAATTAGTGTAACATGACCATAACTTAATAATAATAAAAAAAATAATAAAATAATAATAAAAAAGTATTGTAGTTATCCAAATATTGAATGTATAACTAATTGTGTCTTTTTAAAATATACATAGCTTCAAAACAAACTTGAATGTGCAATTGGGCATTTTTTAAGTGCGAATTTCTAAAAATATCTTCCAGCTCTTGTGCTACTTTTTGATTTAAAAAATTCTCACTGCTAATAGTAAACAGCTGCAAGTACCACTAGCGCACCAAGTGGAGAGTTATGGAAGTTTCTAAATATTATGATGGTCATGAAGTGCACGCTATATATATTTTTAGGATGTAATAAAATTAAAAGTGAGTAGGCCTACCCTTAACATTTTTTATTAAAATTATTTCACACAACATGTTTCAACTTGATGGTCATTTTCAAGTATAAATTAAATAATTAAATTAAGTATACAATAGTTATTTAAATAAAATTCTAAAACATGTGGTTTTTATAAATATTGATGAATATGGATAAGTTGGTGATATTTTTTAATAATAATTTTGAATGTTTCGAATCTTATCAAAAATTGAAAAATTGGGTTTGTATAATTGATTTGTGTGATCAATATGTTCACTGGATTTTCTCGCTGTGCTAAATATATATGTAATTCTTCTGTTGCATTCATTGTCTTGCCCTTTTTCATAAATTATGAAAATACTCAGTTTTAATTTTATTACATCCTAAAAATACGTAAGTAGTCCTAATTTTTAACTTTACATTTATTATTAAATGCGTAGTTTTCATCATACATTTAAGAATGTTTAAAAGCTACAACTCTAGTAATATTTGTATGTATTTCGATTGTCATTGATCACAACTACAAAATTTATCAGACAAATACTCACTTGCGTCTGCAATAGACAAAACGTACGGTCGTATATTTTCATAAATTAACATAATTTAATTATTATTCAACACGTTTTAAATATGTTTTGCCCAGATATATTTTTGAATCTATAATATTTATCTTTTTTTTATAAAATTAACTGTACCATAGGTAATTTTTTAATGTTAAGTTTTTCTTAACATTGTAATCTTAGACGTCCGAATGAAATTAAATATATTTCTGTTGTTACAATTGGTTAATTTTTCTTCTAATAAAAATTTATGAAGATGTACTGTAATTAGCTATAATTTAATTAAAATGATTCTATTTTACTGTATTCTTTGGAAATATTACCGCATTAACCGGAGTTACTTAAGTTAAAAATAAATATTACGCAGCATGTATTCTTATTAAAGACATTTTTCACAGTGTATGTTTCAAAACAACGCTAACTTTTCTTACTTTTAAGATATAGTTTTAGTCTTTTAGTCCATAAGAATTTTCATTATAACCGGTAATGTTAAAGTTGCTTTTACCTTGGAAGTGTTGGTGGCTAGAAAGCAATTTTCATCAGCCAAACCAATCAAGTCTGACGAATCAGCTGATGACTTTACAAATGGGTTTAGTAACTTGTATAATTCACTACTTACTTCAAGAAACTTGGTTTCTTCTGTATCTTTTATCATCAGATAATGAAACACTGTTTACGAGTACTTTGAGTAATTTTCTTTAAACTAGTTAACATTATTTTCCTACAACAATAATGTGCTAAACTACTTAGAAAAAACTGTCCACGTGTAATTTAAAATGATATATAGTAGATTAAAAGCAACGGTAGTTACTAATTATGTAATTATAATAATAATTTATTGACATCATTTTATTTATACAATTTTATAGAGTATAAAAAATATAAAATCTATTAGTGTATAACAAATTATAGTACTGCAGGATGTTTCTTCGTTAGTTCAAAGAATTCTTCAATTTTATATAAAAAATTTTCTACTAAAATTTTTCTTACTCTTTATTTGAAATTTTTATAATGTAAATGTTGTCTAGAAGTTGTATAGTTTTATATTTATGTAGATGAAGTTCTTTTGTGATTTGTGATATTTATATGGTTTGATTTCCAATTTATTACTATTTATGGTGTCATAGGAATGCACATTGGAGTATAATATAATGTAACTGTAATATGGTTTCAGATTCCAATGACCTCACTATATCATCGAGAAAATGTCCATCACTCAATGAACGTAACATAAATAAAACACATATTTGCGTCAGAACTTTCATATGTGTGTTAGAGGTAAGAAATATTTGAATATTGAGTCTTGAGTGTTTGTCAGTAATATTCAACCTTTACTATACTGGTGATACAACTTATTCTGAATAAGTTCACAGCACAGGTTAATATCCTATTGAAAACGGGTGTTGTGAGATTAATATGGAAACTAACCTCTCTAAAAAAATCAAATTTACCTTACTTTTATTCATTTTAATAAAATGTGCCTTGCCCAATTCTCTTCTAGTGCTGTATGTGGTCTCTGGATTTGACACTAGAACACCACCTCTAGTGTCAATCACACCTACGTGACAATCACACCCCACGACTAACATTTCAAGGTCCGGACGACTGACCACGGCGTCGCACCGTCTTTGTCACCACCTCCCGCTGATGTCGTCCAAGGTTGCTATACAAACTCCACTATCGAACAAACTCGTGCTGACGAAGTCCAGAGATCAGGGGGAGGGAGGCGAAATCGAAGACAAAAAAAAAATACAAGCCGAAGAAGGGGGAATGGGCCCCTTCATCACAATTCATTATGATACTGTTTATTGTTATGTCCATGTACTGTTATTATTTTTAATTACAAATATAATGCACTTCATGTTTGTATATGTGTTTTTTGTTTATATCATTTGGTGGACAATATTACACAATACATTGAAAAATTAGTTGAACAGCTTTGCAGGTCTTTGTTGATAACTCGATTCCTTTCAAACCTTATCAAATCTCTTCCTTCAACATTTAACTTGTTCCTGATTGGTCAGTACAAGGTCAGAGTGGGGATGAGAACACTCATACAAATTGTAACGCTTTTTGCCAGTTCCGAGCTAATCGTCAAGACGAACTCCCACTCCGCGCGGTACACTAAATGCACGTGGTTCTTTCCACTTTTAGTTTAATTAAAAATTTTGCTTATATTACAAAAAATTAACTTAATGTTATACTTGAAGACATCAAGAGTTAATGTCATAATTGTCTTTATTAAAAACTGCTTGATTTTCTTAAATTCAAAGAAGCTTGCTTGTTCAACTTTGTCATTTCTCATATTAACTTGAATTCATTAACTTCCTTTTGACCTACTGGATTGTAAAAGATTTTTTTTATTTTACTATTAATAAGAAGAAATTATTATTCAAGAGAAGATTCATTATTATTTAATTTATTACACACGCGAGTGCCGGTCAGTGAAATCAGTACACGTCAATAGGAATATTTTAGTTTGTGAACTGTATATCAATGAACATGCTTGTCAATCTTCACACCTCAATTGCATGTCCCATAGAAGGCGCCTTCTATCCCATGTTGCTGTGAGGCCCTCTTCTAGACTACAACTGCATCTGCAACCGTCCACCTACTCAGGTGCAGTAGACCTACTTACGCAATTTGGATCAAAGGTACTCTTTGGCACATTCATAATTTCACACTTGAGTACGAAATTATGAAGCATTTCGTTGGTTTTAAGTTTCAATCATGTACTGTTTATGAACCAATTTTTCTTACAAATTAATCCGGCAAATGTTGTATAAGTTTTGCGCTGTACATATAACAGATTCTGCAGGTTACGTATATCAAGCAAAATAATAAGTAGTGTTTTTATCATAATTGTGAGGTACGTGACCTATTGTTCTTTTGGAATAGCAACATTTAAATCAGCTTTAAAACACTTTACTCAATTACTATTAGAATTAACTTCCCGTATAGTTATTATTTTAGTTATTTTATATGTAGTAGTAGATTAATCGTAACAATAGAAAAACACCGTAACAATAAATGATTTACAGTAATTTAGAACACCAATTCTTAAAAAAATTTAATAATTACACTCGTTATTGAAGTCACCAATGGTTATATTCAACATAAGTCACAACTGTTGTTCATATTTTTTAAAGCAAACTAATAAGCAAGGTGTAACACTGAAAATGCATCAAATTATAGAAAAAGGAAATAATAATAATATTATACATAAAAAAGTAAAAAAATGTTAAGGAAACAATAATTGTCCAACACTACGTATACTGCCGGGTTACTGAAATAAACATCCAACAATGCGTACTGAAACATTAAAGTATACGTCCGGTCAGTGACATAGACTTGTCACTTTGTTAAGTTGAGCTGAGTTTGTTATGGTGTTTTGAGTTTATTTTAACTCCTAAAATATACAAAACACTAATGTTTATATATTTGTTTGAGTTTATCAAGTAGATAGACCTAGATCTGGTATGCAACATAATTGTAGATATCTACAAATGATGAAAGTATAGAATAGTACAGTTTGAAGTATATTATATATGAATATTTAGACATTTAGCTCCAGGAAGAACAAAACAACATAACATTATTATATATATGCAGGTCACTATTATATGCATGATACATTTTCTAAATAATGTAATGATGACAGTTTTGTATTAACTTGGTTTAAAGTTAATATTTTTATTAAGTGTAAAACCTAATAGTAAGAACCCTGCCGATAAGTAGACGAGTAAGAAAGCCAATAATATTTATACATTTTTGTAAAAAACTGTTTCATTCTATTTTATTTTAAAAATTACCTTTTTTCAAATTATAATTTTTCTGACGTTTGACTTGTTTGCCTCATGTCATAAATTTATATCGGTAAGTATAGAATTATTAACTTAGCTGTACAATAAGGCCTACATTGTTAAATATGTTTATCCTGAGGGTCACGGGAAACCCTCAAAGTATGTTTTAGGCCATAACAATAACATGGAGAGAGCTTCGAATGGATCCACCCATCAAGTGCGTGCGTGCGTGCGTGTGCGTGTGTGTGTGTGTGTGTGTGTGTGTGTGTGTGTGTGTGTGTGTTTGTGTGTGCACGCGCTTGTGAGTGTGTGTATAACAAGTGTCTAGTATAAACTAAAATATTATTATATGTCTAGTGCAATGCACGATTTAGAATTATAAATTCTAAATGTAATGTGTGTGTGTGTGTGTGTGTGTGTGTGTGTGTGTGTGTGTGTGTGTGTGTGTGTGTGTGTGTGTGTGTGTGTGTGTGTGTGTGTGTGTGTGTGTGTGTGTGTGTGTGTGTGTGTGTGTGTGTGTGTGTGTGTGTGTGTGTGTGTGTGCGTGCGTGCGTGCGTGTGTGCGTGCGCGCGCGCGCGCGTGTGTGTGTGTGTGTGTGTGTGAGTGTGTGTGTGTGTGTGTGTGTGTGTGTGTGTGTGTGTGTGTGTGTGTGTGTGTGTGTGTGTGTGTGTGTGTGTGTGTGTGTGTGTGTGTGTGTGTGTGTGTGTGTGTGTGTGTGTGTGTGTGTGTGTGTGTGTGTGTGTGTGTGTGTGTGTGTGTGTGTGTGTGTGTGTGTGTGTGTGTGTGTGTGTGTGTGTGTGTGTGTGTGTGTGTGTGTGTGTGTGTGTGTGTGTGTGTGTGTGTGTGTGTGTGTGTGTGTGTGTGTGTGTGTGTGTGTGTGTGTGTGTGTGTGTGTGTGTGTGTGTGTGTGTGTGTGTGTGTGTGTGTGTGTGTGTGTGTGTGTGTGTGTGTGTGTGTGTGTGTGTGTGTGTGTGTGTGTGTGTGTGTGTGTGTGTGTGTGTGTGTGTGTGTGTGTGTGTGTGTGTGTGTGTGTGTGTGTGTGTGTGTGTGTGTGTGTGTGTGTGTGTGTGTGGGCAATCTGGGGTGGGCATTCTGGGCAGAGCGATAAGATTTTCGGATTGCAAAAAAAAGCTTTGAGACTTATATTTGGCATGAATAGGACTCAGTCATGCAGAGGAGTCTTTACAAGAAACAAAATGTTAACTTTTTACAGTTTGTACATACTGGAATGTCTTTCGTACTCAAGAAAAATATGCACCTCCTGAAATTACGTTCCACTGCCGATTACAATCTCCGCTACCCTGGCTTATTAAGTGTCCCTAAACACAATACCACATTTTTCGAAAAACAGACTTTATACTCCGCCATTAAATTATTTAATAAACTTCCAACCACTTTAAAATCAGAGACAGACGTTAGGAAATTTAGGAATAAAGAAAAGTCATTTTTGGTTTCTAAGGAATATTACAGTGTCCAAGAGTATTTAGTAGATAAGGGTACATTTTAGTTGTACTAAAATAAGGAGACTGCGTACTCTACTTTTTTTTTTTAGTTCTACTGTGTTTGTTTTGTACATATGACGCATATCAATGCTATTGTAAATAGTCAAATGATAATAAAGAATATTGATTGATTGATTGATTGATTGTGTGTTTGTGTGTGCGCGCGCTTGTGAGTGTGTGTATAACAAGTGTCCAGTATAAACTAAAATATTATTATATGTCTAGTGCATTGCACGATTTAGAATTATAAATTCTAAATGTAATTTTATTGTTAACTCCTTATTAGTTTCCCATAATAACTATTTATTTTAAGCATTGAACTAGTAATCAAATTTAGTTATAGATTTGAAAATATCATAAACCATGTTTATTTGATCATGGTTTGAATTTTATAAAAATTAATACTAAGAAACAAATTTTATGTTACATAAATACAACATATTGTTACACTTAAAAGATTAAATATATTAATGATTGTTGTTTAAGGACGATTAGTTTAACGAGAAAAGTTTAACCATCTTTTTGATTTAGTGATTGTAATTATGTACATGCCCACCCTATAAAAGCAATAGATTTAAATTATTTTAAAATGTACTAAACGTTATTGTGCCAATTGATATTTCAAAGTAAAAAGAGTCGTATTCAATATGAGTGGATTTCACGAGTCCGTCCACATAAGTGGCTTTATTAGTGTGTAAACCACTGCCCATTAAATTCATTGTCCATCAATACGCACGCAATACCGATTTCCACAGTCAATAATCTGATTGTAAGGCCGGGCATAATGCTCAACAAGGTTCATTGTGTCACTGTCAGAGACTAATAACAGGGTTTGACAGTAAACAGTGGTAAAACATTTGAACCATTTAAAAGGTAAAAAAAATGATAAAAAGAAAATAATAATAACACTGACGTAAATTTTTTGTTTATTAAATGTTCACTATTATTATTTCAACAACATTTTCAAAGCTCTGGTAAGAGACTATCTTCAACTTTCCGTCAAATTTACCTTAATCACCTAGGCTCTCAATTTTATATTAAATGAAAATCTTCCAATTCATTGGTAAACCCACTGAGAACCCATAATTGAAAACACCTTCTGCTTCTAAACCTTAACGGTAAACATAAAAGTGATAACATTTTTATAAATAAAATGGTTAAGTTTAACAACAATAATATAAATAGCCATTTTCCAAAGATTGGCCACCCAATGTGCCAAACCTCCTATGAACTTTAATTTGATTCTTTTTAGTTAATTATACATTTTTCATAAAATACAACTACTAACTTGAGTACTTAACTTTTTTCAAGAATAGATACGGTATTTCTATTGTATGATTGGATTTAAGCCTTTGAATTGGTACACAAGAATGTATCTTACAACAAATGTGGTCTTGCATACAATAACTTCATCTCAATGGTGAAAATAAATTACGTGCTATGTCAATAGGCCATTGTATCACGTAAATAGAATGTAGCTATTCTATTTACATGATACAAAGGCCTATTGACATAGCACGTAATTTATTTTCACCAATGGGATGAGGTTATTGCATTGGTTATGCAAGACCACATTTGTTGTAAGGTACACGTTGAGGAACAAAAACTTATCAAATATTATTACAAATCCGTGACCTTTATACATTCCAGTCTACAAATATAACTGTCCAATCACAAAGGAATAAGAGTTAGAAACCTTAGGAGCTGAATTGAATTAAAGTTACAGTCGCAGTATTATAATAATAAATTATTTATAGTACAACAACATCTCTTTCAAAATATATTTCAAGATCAATTCATTTCATGTAATAAAATAATCATTAAAAATCAAATAATATGAAAGTGACATATAGGACTAATAAGTTAATGAAATCCACGAAGAACAATAAATAGCATTCATCATAGAAATTAAAACCGACGTTCATTCGAAAGGCAAGCTCTAATACGATGAATAAGAATGTTTCCAAGTTACAAAGGGAAAACACATTTTCCCTTTAGCAAGACTCCCTCGGTTCTATCAGATTGGATTAGGGCAACTTAGGAAAGTTTTCGTTTTTGTTTGAGCTATAAATTCAGGGAATAACACGTTTATAACATAATTGTATAAAACTTGATAGAAGGTAATAAATCGTAGATGGTGCTACTACATAAATTGGTAATCTTTATGTACTTGCCGTGCTTAACATAAAGTAATACATTTCAAACCGACTTTTTGTGGTCAGTAAACTAAAATTCTACTTTATTGTAATATATAAAAGTAAACGGTAGATAAGCAAACTGTCTAATTATAGTGTTGAAGTCATTGCTAATTTGAAGTCATTGCTAATTGAAATGCTTTTATTTGCTTAAATTAAACTAAGCCAATAAAAGCACCCTTTATTCATATTTATAATAATTGTTAATAGTTTAGGCTTTTAACCATATTTTCAGAGTGGAAAAATAATAAAAACACACATGTACAAATTAAAATACAAAATGTTATAAATATCTTACGAATAACTTAGTAGGTAAATATTAAATTTTACTTAAAATGTATTTGTTTGTTTTAATTTTTAATTTTTTCATGATTAGTATTTATGATATTAAGTAGTACATTTAATGTATTTTGTCATTTGCTGTTGTTGTCTATTTAGACGCCCTAAAGTTACGACATACGATAGTTTAAAGTAAACTAAATATTTTAAAATTTGTTTCATCACGTTGGGCAATCTGAATGTAATATGCCAATAAGCTAGTTATCATCTAACTTCTCTAAATACTGAGACGTTAGATTTGAGCAAACGAATAAGCACATTCACAGAAACACATAGCCATGGGACCATACATTTATAAATAAAACGAATGACTTGTAACTAAAATAGTCTAGGGGTATTTTAAAAATATGCTTCCAGTTGAAAATATGTATATTATTTTTAAAAAGACATTAATATTAAAACAGTATTAGAATAAGTCTAAAAGAAAATGAGATGATTGTAAAATATACTGTGGGAATGCATATAAAATTACCAAATTTAACTTTTTAAGCACTATTAAGTTCAATGAGCAACCTCAAGGTTTTCTGAACTATTTTTCCTACTACGTGAACATTTGGATCGGTTTGTGTGGAAGGCTTAGCAATAATGCATTGTTTAAGTTGGTTACATTCACAACCTTGTTAGTAAAGTTTGCTAAGGTAGACTGGTAGAGGTACTGGTTGGATACAATATTACTGCTTAGCAATGATGCTTTGTTCAAGTTGGTTACGTTCACAACCTTGTTAGTAAAGTTTGCTAAGGTAGACTGGTAGAGGTACTGGTTGGATACAATATTACTGCTTAGCAATGATGCTTTGTTCAAGTTGGTTACATTCACAACCTTGTTAGTAAAGTTTGGTAAGGTAGACAGTCAGAGGTACTGGTTGGATACAATATTACTGCTTAGCAAAGATGCATTGTTTAAGTTGGTTACGTACACAACCTTGTTAGTAAAGTTTGCTAAGGTAGATAGTCAGAGGTACTGGTTGGATACAATATTAATGCTTAGCAATAATCCATTGTTCAAGTTGGTTACGTTCACAACCTTGTTAGTAAAGTTTGCTAAGGCAGATAGTCAGAGGTACTGGTTGGATACAATATTACTGCTTAGCAATGATGCATTGTTCAGGTTGGTTACGTTCACAACCTTGTTAGTAAAGTTTGCTAAGGCAGATAGTCAGAGGTACTGGTTGGATACAATATTACTGCTTAGCAATGATGCATTGTTCAGGTTGGTTACGTTCACAACCTTGTTAGTAAAGTTTGCTAAGGCAGATAGTCAGAGGTACTGGTTGGATACAATATTACTGCTTAGCAATGATGCATTGTTCAAGTTGGTTACGTTCACAACCTTGTTAGTAAAGTTTGCTAAGGTAGACAGTCAGAGGTACTGGCTGGATACAATATTACTGCTTAGCAATGATGCATTGTTCAAGTTGGTTACGTTCACAACCTTGTTAGTAAAGTTTGCTAAGATAGACAAGTCAGAGGTACTGGTTGGATACAATATTAATGCTTAGCAAAGATGCATTGTTCAAGTTGGTTACGTTCACAACCTTGTTAGTAAAGTTTGCTAAGGTAGACAGTCAGAGGTACTGGTTGGATACAATATTACTTCTTAGCAAAGATGCATTGTTTAAGTTGGTTACGTTCACAACCTTGTTAGTAAAGTTTGCTAAGGTAGACAAGTCAGAGGTACTGGTTGGATACAATATTACTGCTTAGCAATGATGCATTGTTCAAGTTGGTTACGTTCACAACCTTGTTAGTAAAGTTTGCTAAGGTAGACAAGTCAGAGGTACTGGTTGGATACAATATTACTGCTTAGCAAAGATGCATTGTTCAAGTTGGTTACGTTCACAACCTTGTTAGTAAAGTTTGCTAAGGTAGACAAGTCAGAGGTACTGGTTGGATACAATATTAATGCTTAGCAAAGATGCATTGTTCAAGTTGGTTACGTTCACAACCTTGTTAGTAAAGTTTGGTAAGGTAGACAGTCAGAGGTACTGGCTGGATACAATATTACTGCTTAGCAATGATGCATTGTTCAAGTTGGTTACGTTCACAACCTTGTTAGTAAAGTTTGCTAAGATAGACAGGTCAGAGGTACTGGTTGGATACAATATTAATGCTTAGCAAAGATGCATTGTTCAAGTTGGTTACGTTCACAACCTTGTTAGTAAAGTTTGCTAAGGTAGACAAGTCAGAGGTACTGGTTGGATACAATATTACTGCTTAGCAAAGATGCATTGTTCAAGTTGGTTACGTTCACAACCTTGTTAGTAAAGTTTGCTAAGGTAGACAAGTCAGAGGTACTGGTTGGATACAATATTACTGCTTAGCAAAGATGCATTGTTCAAGTTGGTTACGTTCACAACCTTGTTAGTAAAGTTTGCTAAGGTAGACAAGTCAGAGGTACTGGTTGGATACAATATTAATGCTTAGCAAAGATGCATTGTTTAAGTTGGTTACGTTCACAACCTTGTTAGTAAAGTTTGCTAAGGTAGACAAGTCAGAGGTACTGGTTGGATACAATATTACTGCTTAGCAAAGATGCATTGTTCAAGTTGGTTACGTTCACAACCTTGTTAGTAAAGTTTGCTAAGGTAGACAAGTCAGAGGTACTGGTTGGATACAATATTAATGCTTAGCAAAGATGCATTGTTTAAGTTGGTTACGTTCACAACCTTGTTAGTAAAGTTTGCTAAGGTAGACAAGTCAGAGGTACTGGTTGGATACAATATTACTGCTTAGCAAAGATGCATTGTTCAAGTTGGTTAAGTTCACAACCTTGTTAGTAAGGTTTGCTAAGGTAGACAGTCAGAGGTACTGGTTGGATACAATATTACTGCTTAGCAAAGATGCATTGTTTAAGTTGGTTACGTTCACAACCTTGTTAGTAAGGTTTGCTAAGGTAGACAGTCAGAGGTACTGGTTGGATACAATATTACTGCTTAGCAAAGATGCATTGTTTAAGTTGGTTACGTTCACAACCTTGTTAGTAAGGTTTGCTAAGGTAGACAGTCAGAGGTACTGGTTGGATACAATATTACTGCTTAGCAAAGATGCATTGTTTAAGTTGGTTACGTTCACAACCTTGTTAGTAAAGTTTGCTAAGGTAGACAGTCAGAGGTACTGGTTGGATACAATATTACTGCTTAGCAAAGATGCATTGTTTAAGTTGGTTACGTTCACAACCTTGTTAGTAAAGTTTGCTAAGGTAGACAGTCAGAGGTTCTGGTTGGATACAATATTACTGCTTAGCAAAGATGCATTGTTTAAGTTGGTTACGTTCACAACCTTGTTAGTAAAGTTTGGTAAGGTAGACAGTTAGAGGTACTGGTTGGATACAATATTACTGCGTAGCACATTTATTTCAGGTAGACGTCTGATAGATTAACGAATAATCTATTCTTATTTGTATATGGAATATACTAAAAACAGGTGGACAACGAATAATCTACTCGTATTTGTATTAAAAATGGACTTCCCGTTTGAAAAACAAATATACAGTAGCATAAAATAATCATTTAATTATTATACTAAAGATTTTCACAATTAGTTTTGCTATTGTTCAACATGTCCATGAATAAGAATAAATATTGATGGATGTGTATTAGTAATTATTGATTTAATCTATAAATAGAAAATAAAATATAATAATACTTTCAAATTGATCCTAAAAGTATACTAAAGCAAAGAATTAACTTATAATTGTAAATAATTATTTCAAGAGTTGAGGTGTCCATAATTTCGAAAAAAATATTTATATTAGTATTTATAGGTGTAATCTGTAAATATAAAAGAAAATATAATGCTCCCTTTATAGTTGAACCTACAATTAGATAAAATCTTAAAATAAAAAAAATGGCCTGAAGTCGTTAATGAAAACATAAACATTTATGAGGAAACTAAATGGAATAAATATTTTACAACAAATTTATAATACAGAATTTATAGAAAACATTGCTATACTTCTTTTATTGGAGCAAGCTGCTAGATATATAAATCTTTTCACTTTTTGTATAAAATTTACATAAAGAAAATTACTCATTAATACACTGTATATATAAACATTAATTCCACTGCAATTTTAATACATCATTATTTATGGAAATTAAGTAATAGTAAATAAGTCTAGCTATTTTTTTCTAAAGATTTATCCACATTTATTATAGTTAACTATATTTTATAATAAAGCAGGCTCAAAATGCACATGTTATGAATGGTAATAGTAAATTATCTTTTTAGAAAGGCACAATAGTAATTGACAGTGAATTTGATTTGTTAAGTATAGTACTGTATTTCAGGGTTATTACAAAAGTGCTGCTTCTTAAATTTTAATTAATTGTAGTCCTAAAACTAATTTAATCAAGCAAGAATATGTGTTTCCTATCATAGCCTTTAATACAAATAAAACTCCACAAATTTTACCAACCAATAATATGAAAGTATTTTAAAAATTGATCAGGAAAACATAATATAATTGATAGTAAACTTTAACCGTACTAAGAATTTTTTATATTGGTGGTATCCAATTTTATTATTTGGTACTTTTATATTGTGAAAATTGTAAACCTTTTACCAATAAATCTCTTTTAAAAGTGTTCCAATAACATTGGAATCAGCTTATGGTGAACAACCAGTTTAACAGAATGTTAGTATTGACAAAATATAGTTTAGACAAAAAATATACTAAACTATTCAGACATTGTCAATTATATTAGGCACATAGATAATATAAAGTCCTTAGAGACTTCTTGATACATGGTAAGGACATCACTGGCCAGAGTAGACCCGCAAGGCAATGGTCCTTATTTGAATATGTCCTCGTTATATAAGGATCCATTTCCATGTAAATGTCCTTATATTAAATATGTGTAGCACTATATTGTCGCTTGCAAATGTGTGTATGTGTTAATTTACAGCATTATATTTACAATTAAATTTTTTTTTATTTGTTTGTGTTTTATTATTTCTTATTAAAACAATCAGTGGTAAGACATTTATTTGGAAAGAGTAGATTTAAGTAGAATATATGAGGGACAACCATTCACTACAATACTTACCCGAAATAATTACCTAATAGTTTCCTTTTATTAACAAATAATGGCAGATAACGTAATAAACAACTTTACCAACTCAGAAATGGCAGACATGCATTTCATATATGGTATGGCTCATCGTAGCAAGCTCATTCAAGAAGAAACTATGAAAATAATAAAAAATAACTATGTCATAAGAAAATAAATTACAATCACTAACTAATTGAAACTATCAATACAATAATATAAAAAAAAACTTAACAGAAAAACTCACAAAAAACGTGTACATGACAATGTTCTTATTGTTACTAATGAATAATGCCAACAATGGAAACTAAACCTAATATTAATAACATAAATAAACATTACACCTCTTAATTGTAATTATTTGCTCTTTGCAGATGATATGCAACTTTTTTCTACCATTTCTTCTGTTCAGGACGTTGCTCGTTTGCAAGATGACATTACAAAATTAGAGCATTTGTGCACTGAAAATAAAATGTCCCTCACTCTAGATAAGTGTGTCAGCATGATATTCCATCGTATCCTGAACCTAATTATAAACTACTATTCCATTCGTGGTGTTCTGCTGACCATAACTGCTGAGATGAAAGACCGTGGTGTTGTATTCACTTCCTCTCTGAGCTGGGAACCACATGTCAATAAGATTTGGAACAAGGCTCATTAGGTTCTTGGCCTTCTTTACAGAGACTTCAAGACCTTTACAGATGTGTTTGTATTAGAAACGTCATACTGCTGTTTGGTGGTACCCCACCTTGAGTACAACAGTGTCGTATGGTCTCCTCAACAGTTATTTTTGAGAGAGATTATCAATGAGGTCCAACGGCGGTTGTTAAGACTTGTAGGTGTGAGACTTGTATTGAATATCGAGAAGTACACTTTTGTTCTTTCACTTTTGGACATTCCTTCCCTTGAATAAGGCTCTTCAATTAGGATATGCTATTCCTACATAAATTAGGAAATGGAATTTCTGACTCTCCTGATCTCCTGCAGAGAATTAACTTTAGAGTACATTCTAGCACAAGATCTAAAGCCCTTTTTGCAAAGCCCTCTGTAACTACCTCCCATGCAAATATTCCCATGGTTTGAGTTCAGCATCTGGGTAACACACTTCCAGACCACATCGACTTTTCTGCCCATCAACTGCACTTTTAAATCCTCACTTCGATCCCTACATCAATAATTTCCCACTCATAAATTCTGAGTTGAATTCAATTTAGCAATTTCCATTACTACTGTCATACTTGTTTATTATATCTAATTTCATTGTTTTTTATATTTTCCATCAATGTTATATAACACAAATAGAATATGTATGTTATACTTTTAATGTTCTTTGTAATTAAATGGCTAAGCCGTTGGAAGACAATAAACAAAACTTAAACCAAATAAATATCATGCAATGTCAAATAGTTTTCCATCTATATATATATATATATATATATAACTGTCTTCTCTATAGGCTCTCTCAAATATACATATTGCTTGTTGTATAATCGGATTACTTGTCGTGTGGGACTCTAATTCGTCATGGGCATTGTCAACGTTGCTGTGATCTCTTGGCTGCTAAGGGAATGCTACCTATTCAAATAATAAAATTAACAATGAAAGACATTTTTCTACAATAATAATATTTATTTTGAAAACCCGGTAAATATATTAATACAATGCTATTTGCATTCAAAATGAAAAATACATAAATATTTAAAGAAGAAATACAAAATAAGTAAAATCAAAATTAAATCATTCTGAAATTTAAAGATTGTTCCTTTTATTTTTTGTTTATTGAGTTGTGATTATTGTTGGGGTTCTATAATTTTGTTTAAAGTACTTTGAATAAAATGATAACGTATTATTAGTTTGTTAGGTGACCAATGTTTAATATGATTAATGCATTGTAGATAATTCTCATTCTTATTATTTATTATTCATTTGTAAGACGTTGAATGAGTGGGATTAGTATAAATGAACGAGTGTAGTCATTGTTACAAACTAAGGTCAACTGTTCTTCAGAAAGAGTTATTTATGAATAGCCCAATGGCCAGGAAAATGAAGGGATCTACAGCTTTACGTGGAATCCAAGCCGCATAGTGTTGGTCTGGTTTTCAGCTATTTTACAAGCTTTATACTCACTTGTCCTTCACACACCATATCCGAAACCTGACCACTACCCAACAGGGTACTCCAGACCTCTCTAGTATTTTCCACGTAGAAGGCAACCATGATCTGACGCCGTGTCGGTATTAAGAGGATCGAGCATAGAATCTATTACCTACAATATCCCTAACACTTTATCTTCAAGTAGCTGGGTTATAGAATTGTGACAACAGTGCCGTTTTTTTAGATATAAATTTTGTTTAATCTGCATTACTGTAACTTATCAGTTTTAATACGAATTGTTCTATAATATTTTATGGTTTTTTGTGATGTTTTCCTTATTTTGCCCTGGATATTTAACTATTAAAAGTAGTTATTTTTAAGGAACAGTTGACCTTAGTTAGTACCAACGACAACACTCGTTTATCTACATTCATCGAACTCATGCGTCCCTCATATTCACTCCTACCTCTACGATCGGTAACTTAATGGTGAATAGTGAATAATATTTATTGTGTCAGTATAGATTGTAATAAGATGCATATGGGTAGATGGGTAGGCCCATGACTAACATTGTGTGTTTTGGGTGACCCCATTACTGGTCTTGTGTGTTTTGGGTGACCCCAATACTGGTCTTGTGTGTCTTTGGTTGGCCCCATTATTGGTCTTGTGTGTCTTTGGTTGGCCCATTAGTGGTCTTGTGCACCTTGGGTGGATATGTGAGCTCATGACTATCCTTGTGTGTCTTGAGTGGATTGATGGACCCATTCCGAGTTCTTTGCGTATTTGGTGGGTGGAAGGTTCCACCACAAATCTTGTGCAGGTTTTTTTTATGTTCATCGTATTTATCACAAACAGTTTATATTTTACATATGGCGAAACAAATAGAAATATAATTAGTTATGTTATTTATGTGTTTATTATTTCACTATTTTCAAACAGATTTTATTCGAAATAATTTACACTCCTGTATTGCGGATTTGTGTAAGGTAAAAGTTATTCCGCTACGAGAAAATGTTTTACTTAGAAACTTGAACAGTTTACTGTCCGCACAGTCAGCCGTGTAATTGTCTTGTGCAACACAAAGGGAACTAATATCCCTTTAGCTATCTTTAGGGAGTTTGTTGCTAATTTATCCAGTAGCTGGCTAAAATGATTATACATTTACATACATAATTAAATTAGTTAAACACTATACGAATCGGTAAGGCGATTTATAAAATCACACACAGAATAAATCAGAACACCTTAAAAATTTAAATTATTTGATGTAGTTGACTGGCTTAACTCATGTGTGGTATTGTCTTTACAAAGTCAATAATTAGCAATATGTAATCTAAATAATAACATTTAATTAAATATATGATGGCATTTTACCATCCAGAAACCTTTGTTCTCTCCTGAAAACACTTTAAAAACCACAGTAATTAAAGATAGGGTATGTTTTTTTTTCAAATAAACAATTTAAAATGACCTCGTATAATGTGATTACTATTCTAAACAAAAGGAGTAGTGTTTCATAAATAATTAAATCCTTGAAAAGTGGTTTCAAATTGAATGTTTACAAAATCTAGTAGAACGTTATATCTACACTATACAATAACGTGCAATAATAATATTGCACGATGCAATAATAATAATGCATCGTTATTATTTAATATTTTAATTTATAAAAATATTTTACTCAACTAATATAATACTCAGTTGAACAAATTCCTAACTTTAAAACTGGAAAATCCATTTTAGTGATTTAATGATAATACTTTTACATACTTAAAAAACTAAATAAGATTGATAAAATAGTTTTCAAATGCTTAATATATGACTCATAAAACATAAGAATAATTAACTTATATTTTAATTATGATTTGATATTTTAAACTTTTATTATTTGTAATAATAATTTTTTTAATTAATTAAAGAGAATATGCAAACAGTGGATAGCTTGCGGACATATATTTATCAGTACGAAATGTTGTATTTTGACTTCTTAACTTCTCCTCTGAAAATGTACTTAATGTTAATGTTAAATGACCGGGAATCAGCCTCGTTTTGGCAAACGAAAGCCGTACTCAGTAACTCTAGCCAAATATACAAATGAAAATTTAAAATCCATATATTCTTAATGTCTTATTTCTTTTTGCATGTACAATTTATACCAGTGGATTAATTGGCACATTTTGAAAGTTATTCCCTACAAAAACAACTTATTTCTGGATTGGAAAAAAAATATTTTATAGATTGATATATTCAATACAATATAAAATAATAATATAACGTTTATGAAATAATCACTGTAAGACTTTTTAGTTATTTTATAGATGAAATAAATCAATTATTTTCATACATTTCACCATATTTAAATTCTTATTTATTATCATAAAAGAGCTGAATGTCTGACAACAAACAGTTTTATATTGTGATTTGTATTACATTTTTATGATAAACACGAACAATATCACCATTTATGTTTGGTTGGGTGGGTGGGTGAGTAACACCATTAAATAAAAACCAGTAACTAATAACTATTTGGCTTAGTATTTAAAACCCTATATTTGAAACTTAAAAATAAAGTGGTCGATACAAAACAGTGTACTTATGTTTCTAACTATTAAATACAGTCATTAGAGTCAGGGTAGATATAGACAACATTAGAAACGTATCATTTTATTATTGTTATAAATGTTAGTAAAAAACATTACCTATCTACAAACGTATCACAAATCACAGTCTTGTATCAACAAACAATATAATCATAAAATTTCGTAACATCGTATAGTCTATTTTTATGTATATGTATATATATTTATTTCGGCATAAAACAGTTTATGGCATAACATCCTCAAAGGAATCGTAATTCTTCTCAAAGTCCTGGAGATAATTCTGAGATTTTAACTCTGGAAACATGGTTGAGCAAGGTTTGGATGAATTCCCTCAGGATACTCTATTACACTAGCCTGGAATATAATGCAATTTGCTAGAGTCAATTGGTAAATTAAAACTAACTGAATGTATAGGTAAATGTAAAATATTGTGTTACTGTAAAAACATTCTTCATTAACAACGAGGTTCGCATTCAAACGATGCTATCATCAGAACTGAAGAGAAACAAACATAATTTTAAAAATTGTGGATTAAATAAAACGTTTTTTATGCATTTTTCAAAACAAGTAAACTTATGTAATAGCTATAGTAGTATCAGATAGAATTGGTGTATTGTTTTACGAGAGGTTGTATTATTTAATAGTTATTTGAATCTGTTTGCAAATATTTTCGAGTGATGCTCAAAATAAATTATTAATTTGAATCAATGAAAAGTAATAAATAATTTAGTATCTTCAACCATTATTTATTTTGAAAGTGTAAACATTATTATAGTTATATAGTAACTGAAGAGAACAGTAACGATGACAATCATTTTATGAAATCTCTATATTTTGTTTAAACAAACTATTTTATATAAAAAGCAAATTTTTATGTACCATTACGTAATAAAATAAACAGTAATGAAAATCTGTATTATTTTTGTTTATTTTCCAATTTCTGAAAAACAAAACTGCCTAAATAATCGATTTATTATTCTGTATAAAATGAAAGCTAAAAGTGATGGTAGTTGGCTAAATTTTCTGGTAGTAAGTAATAGTGTCCATCCACCTTATCATAACCAGAATCGAGAAACACGTTGTTACATATGACTGGCTAAGATTACAATTGTTAATTACTTCTCTTTGCTTGTCGAACAAACATATATGTATATCTGGGTACTTTATAATTAAATTTCTGATAGTGTTATTGAACTTACTTATTTTAATGTAATATAGTGTTCCTTTTCTGATGAAGTTTCTGGAGGTTCACATTCAAACGATGCTATCATCAGAGCTGAAACAAATCAATATAATGTTAACTGAATATATATAATTGTGGATTAAATGAAATGTTTTTCCACCAAGGGCCAAAAAGCAATATTTGTCTGATAGTTGTTTGCTTCACAAGTGGATGTATTAGTTTTACCATATGTTATGTATAAGTTAGTTAAATATAATCTATAAAGCATAACATTTAATCCACTTAGGTAATCTATCACTTTTACGATACATATGAATAGTTTTAGATGAAGAAATCAAATTCATATAAGTATTCCAGTTTTAGATATAGGAACAAGTATCTAGTTAGATACAGGAAGTGATCTCCTGTAACAGATATAAATCAAATCATCAAGCCACTTAAGATATTTCTCACTGATTATATTTGTGATAGCTAATTCCTCCGTAAAAGAATGCAGAGGGTAGACTGTAGCTATGTGATCCATTGTTTGGATAGCTTTCCCACAATCACATGACTGATCGAGTGTCGATCCCCACTTAAATTTACAGTATTTATGTAATTTATAAGCCCACACCATTCCGGAATCTATAGGGGTGATGTTTTTCTCGTCCATAGCAAATCTTTAAAGATAAATGAACTCTTTGGGTAGTTTTAAATGAGCAACAAATCTGGTAGCTATAATGTAACGAATTTGTCATTCCTCAGTCATGGCAGCTTTTATAGTACAAAAAAGAAAGTGTGAAGGAATTGTGTGATTTACCTTTGTTTATATATATGTTATGTTTATGTATATTATTGTTTCATTTTGATATTTCATGCTTCATTTTAATTGTTGTCTGACAAAAGTTGTCATGAAAAACAGACATTGTATTGATAAATGCTTGCTTAATAAAGACCTTATTTATTTGTTACACTAAATATTTTGCTATTATCTCATTTGCTGTCGATTATGCTTCAAAATATACTTATTTCAATTTATACTAATTTTAAGTTTGTTGATTTTCGATTTACATATTTGATTAAAACATGGTAAACTAGTATCATCTTCAAGCTCGTTTCTTACTGTATATATAATTTAACCATCTTCAGATAACTTTGTTACCGAAAGGCCTAACGAAATTAAAAATTTATTTACTGGAGTGTTTGTTACATCTTATAACATTAAATGGTAAACCAGCATTATATTTAAATGCACCTGTTACAATATTAAAATACTAAAATAAGTAGTATGTCAGTTTTATCCATATGAATACAGTACTTCATCATTTGGCTGTGTTGTACTTCGACACAGCATGCCAACCCTCATAAGTTCTAACTGTGACAAGCATTAAAATAAAAGCAGCATTAATTGAATTCCAGTGTCGTTTCCTTTGTGAATACCTGTAGTCTAAGAATGCTAAACATGGTATACTGATATCGATCACATATATTTGTACAGTTAGTACTCGTAACAAGTCTCATAAAAGTGACATTACTTTCCACTTCTACTAAAAGTAACGTATTATTAACAAACATAAAAAATATTTGAATAAAGGTCTACATTATTAAATTTGCCAATTGACTCAAGATTTAACATAACATTAAAATGACGGTAATAATTATAATATGCAATAATTAAATCTGAAATCCTAAGACTAAACTTGTATAGTGGACCTATAAACTAAACATTACGATATCAAATGTTCAGCTTATACTCGTGTGATGAATCTAAGAGTTAGTTTCATTAAGTAAATGTTACGAAAGGAAGCTCAAAATTTGAAAAAACTTATGGATTTAAAATCAACTTAAGTACATAAGTTCTTATTAAGTTTTAGATTAGCAAATCCTGAGTACACATTTTTTTTTAGCTTAGGTCAATGAAAGAGTTAATTTGGTGATATCATATTTTTTTCAAATTTTATTAAAAACTATTGGGCCCAATGATAAGGACCAGAAATCGATACCCTAATATAAATTGCTAAAGAAATGAAAATGTATTATTATGATTAAAAGCACCCAGGTAGAAACTTATTGATACATTAGTAAATATAAAATTAAGGTTTTTTTTAAAACTAACGAACAAGTGGAAGAATTGGAGGGGCAATAATCATCAACAATAATCAACAATCAATGTGCAACAATCACGCTTCATTAACGTTAAACTCTCGTTTGAATGAATTATGTACCCAATTAATGTACGAAGTACTAACCTATGTACTTTGAAAGAATTCATATCTACTGGACAGAACGACAGCCCAATAGGGCTCATCACTTGGATGATAGAAAGTATTTACGTGGAAAATTACTATTATTCCTGGAATATATACAAGGTGTTTCTAGAGAGGTTGGCACAACTTCAGTATATGATAATAGACATAAAAATAAGCAAAAAAGTTCCAGTAAACATGTGGTCTATCTCACATTTTTAAGTATCTGTCTGTATTTATGTGTTTTTTATTAAAAAAATTATATCTCAAACATAGTTTGAGCTAATAATTTGAAACTTAGTATATTTTGTAACCTAGTTAGGGATTGTTTAAAATAAAAAAGAAATATATATATATATATATATATATATATAATTCACAAAATATTAAGCAAATGAACATGGAGCAATACCCCAAGATATATTACTTCTTACGTGTTTTTAGTCTAAATGAATGTCATTACAAAAATCAAAACTTTTGCTGACAACAAGTTATGTACTTTTTCAAGTTAAGAAATGTCGTATTGAGGTTTTAAAAATAATAAATTTGTCTAAAAATAACAGTAGGTATTATACTATCACTTCCTACACGAAGTGTATTCGACAAAAACTATAAATTTGTTTACCTTTATCAGATAATACTAGTGACCCTTGAAGATAAGTAGCCGCCTTAGAGCACCGAGAGAAAGGACAGGCAGCTTGCTGCCAACTGATAAAGTCTGTCAGGTTTTTGGCAAGTTGCCAGCAGGCTTCCATGTTGATGTGAGAGTTAGGTAGTCTGGAAACGAAAAAAAAAATAATTGTTATAACGGTAGGCCTAGTGATTTTATTATATTGTTTTAATGTGTACTTTTGCGATAGAATATTATATTTTGTTTATTGGGCAGGTGGGTGATTCGTTAATCACAGTTTCCTGTTGTAATATTGTACACGATGTACAGTTGAACATAAATAAGATATACTATAACAGTAGATAAAAAGCCCGGGTCTGAAACCCGGGCTTTTTATCTACTTATAACATATATAGCACTAGTTTAACATAAAGGTAGATGTACATCAGTGGTGAACTGAATATATGATATATTTTTACTAATACTGTAATGGATTTAATAAATGAAAATTTGACTCTTTATTTAAATCTTCACTCTTTTGTAATATTTTAATGATAAACTAACTCTATGTTTCCCATAATTACAAAATAGTTACATAACGTTAAATTTTTTTCAAACGGTTAATGAAAAGTGAAAGATCTAGCTATTAGAATTAATATTTATTATAAAATGTTAATGCAATGCTATGATGAAATATTAATTTTTAAAAGTAGGTCTTCATAGCTGAAAATGTATGGTAATTCAAACAAAAATGATTTGGCATCTTAGAATATATTTATTTTCAGTTAATACTGAATACTCTTACGTTTTATGTATGAATATATAGTATTTACTTAATTCATTTATAACATTTTACATTTCCTAGAATAAAGCCATATTAACCTTAGCATTAAAAAAATTAAGACATAAACATATTTAATGCCCAATAAACAATAATATGAGTATAACCTTAAATCACCATCTATAAACTGAAAACATTAATTTGGAATTTTTAAGGTTATTATAAAAATAACATTTAAACTTGATGTCTTAGACCTATATTGTATTGGTGAAAAGATATATGTAAAAGAAAGTGTATATGCACCTTTATATAATATATCTTACCTGCTGGAACAAGGCTCTGTAAGACTATACATGTCCTTGACAAAGAGAGGGAACAGAGGAATGACGATGTTCTGCGAAGAACCACCACTAGCGCGCCACACGGCTGCCTTGAGTGTTGCTCGATAGTTGTTGTAATCTCCGCTAGATTGCATGGCTTGTCTTAGCACTGACAGTCGCTCACCTCCAGTCTTACTCCACTGTTACATAGTTCATTGAACATTATAGTAGATACTTATAGTTATTTCATATTATAATTTATCTAATTGAGTTATGAAAGTTACTAAAGTAAAGTACTTCAGTTAAGTTACTTAATTAAAAACAAAGATGTTACATGTTAAAGGATGTCATATTTTATCAATTACAATTAGGGCTTACAAGCCTTCTCTAACACTTAACCTGAAAACCAACGGAAAATGGTGATTTCCGAACCACCAACAGCGACCGGAACTGTGTTCAAGGACACGATTCCTCAGGTCACCCATCCAAGGAACACTACGTTTGATGTTGATTGACACGTTATCTTGCGGTAACGTTGGAATCCTCAGGTCAAAGTCACTAGAATTTTTAAATAGGCATCCAATATTTTTGTAATATAAGGCCGTGTATGGAACCAGCTCTTTTTAGAGATATACTAATTATAATAAAATAGTACTTTTATTTATTTCCCAAGTACAAAAACAGTTAAAAGCTAGATAGTTAATAGTCAAGATGTAGTCTTATTTAAAACCTACATCTTGACACAACAATGTAAAAACCTTACTACTGAGCTACTAAAATAGTTAAAGTTATGTACACATACTATAATGCATTACAATGTATTGCAGATGTAAGAAATGTTGATCAATTCATGCTCATGTACGTATTTACGATCCAAAGAGTTTATGTCATATATAAGTGAAACACTTCTACAATCATTACAATAATATTATCAACCTGAATAGTTTATTCCTGATGTTATTTAATTTTCTATTTATACTTTTAAAGCACATAAGGTAACTAAAATTAATTGTAAACTTTCTAAATTAAAGTTATTTAAAATGAAGGAGATGAGGTTTTAATTTACTAATTTTTATATATTTTAAAATAGAAACTATCACAAAATGTTCTATAAAGTTCTCAGGATTCAGAACTTTATTGATTGTAATTTTTTATTAATTTATATACATTCGTTTCAATAAATTGTAATGATTAAGATTGATATTTATCTAATATGATTTTTAATTTGACTAAACTAAATAGTTTTACTTGATATCGATTGTATATATATTATTATTAAATAAGATAAAGTTACTTAGAAAAGCTAAGGTTAAAATAAGGCGAGTAAATTGTTCGGTGCATTAACATGGCACAGAACAATAAACAATTTATAGGAAAACTTATCAGATTAATGTATAGCTTGTCATTAGCACCAGTTATGAACTTTGAGATTCGTATTACTTGATGATACTCACTGTCTTCGACAGTCTAGACACAGGAACCATGTCTAGACCAGCCAAGATGGCGGCCAGAGAGTTGAAGTTACCTATGTTGAAACATTCCTTGGCCACTTCTATCCAGAACTCCGTTACTCGCACTCGGTCCTTCTTTACTGATTGCTATTTGAAAAAAAAAATCAAACTAAGTTTACAATATTTGTTTACGTAAACAAAAGTAAATTAGTACTAATCAATGGGGCAAACTAATTAGGAAAAATAAAGTTCCTTCATATAGTTAATATTATACATATTTGTTATTATTATATTACCAAAGAAATGTTTGAGGTATTTTAGCACAATATGAACATTAGGAAATAGACATGTTAAATTTAACTAAGACGATTACAAAATTGAACTAGTAAAAATTCCTACTCCCTCTGATGTTTGTTGTTAGAAATTACTACACGTGTTCACAATACTTTTACAACTCAGTCACCAAAGCCAGTATTTATTGTAATATGATACAAGAAATATATTCCTCTCCAAATAAGTTCAAACACAATATTTACTTTTTATATCAGATATTAAATTACGAAGTAACAACATATTGATTTGTTTTTGTGACACTTAGATCTTCAGTGTATCAGCCTACCCAATAACTATAAGCATAAAATCAATAAACAATTATAACTATTTAAATTACATTTTAACTTAAATTATGTTGCACAAATCATATAAATGTCTTGTATTGTAACTCTAAATTTACAAGCAGTGACTAAGGTCTCACAGACTGGAGATTAAGGTCCAAGGTTCGAATACTCAACTGAGCTAACGGTTAGCACTTCCCTCGTTAAATGCAGTTTACGCAAAACCCTGTTGAGTAATGCGTAATAAAAACAGTTTTTTTTTTAAACTCAATAGCAGTTATTTCAAGTATTCTTCTTTATTATTCTTTGGAAACTTTACATTACATTTTTTAATGAAAACTTACGTTTATAATATCAAATGACTTTAAATGTCATCATAACTACGTATTTAGTTTAAAACAAGCTGCCAATAAAAGATTCACAATAACTTATATGTTGTATCTGCTAATCAATACTTATTTACCTCCTGCAGAATGTGTCGTCCCTATTTCTAACATATTTTGGAATTCACAATTAGGGAATTGCAAATCACTATATAATCTACCTTTTAGATTGGTTTTAAAAGATATTACTTGTACTCCATGTTTATAAACTGTTAATTTACATTTTTACTTTTTATGGGAGTGCGTCTTCCTAACTAATTACTACGATCATGCATTACCCGTTTTGTTTATGGTGTTAACACATCATCTTTTTATAACTATATAAGTATATAAAAGGGAAGAATGCCTTCTTGAATTCAGTATTAACTAGATTCTAAAATAAATTCAAGCAGTATTTCCTCAGTAATTTTTAATTACTTGCAAGCTCCATCCTACAAGGATAACAGATGCTATTTTTCACAGTTTTCTTTATTAAAGACGAGATGATATAGTTCTCCATTTTAGAACAGAAATTAAGACGAAATTATGGTAATAACAATGCTAATTATCACGTTTAATATTGGCTGTAATAAACTCGTTTTAAAATCTATAGAATACTTTTCCTAAAGGAACAATATTTATCTATAACACTTGTACTGTTTGACCATGGCTTATTTATTACTAATATTGTCAGAGGGGGGAGGTATTAGCTTAACATAGACAAATATATGTTTAGCATATACTATTTTTTTATATAAGATAAGCGTATGAATTTATTATAAGATAAGCGTAAATTGTTTTGTTTAGATCTACAATATTATCACCTTGTTTGAGAAAATAATAACTCACTTTACATATCTCTGTGGCCACGAGTTGACTTAGGCGAGCAGACCAGGCTACATACGATTCAAGGTTGTTAGTGTGTTTTCCCTGATACAGAGCATGCGCAGTCTCCCTCATAAACGCCAAGATGAATTCCTCTGGACCGATGTAGGACATACGTTCCAGCTCCAGTGACGTCAGCTGTTGAGCCACGGCTCCAGCACGGCCACCGCACATCTCTGACACATCTGTCTGAGACAACATTTGTCCATTAGAAACCTCTTGGAAGAACGTAGGCATTTCTTCAAACACCATACAATAACTACAATCTGAAATACTGTTGTAATTTATAGTGTGCAAAGTTTATATTTTGTCCCGTATCTATTTTAAACATCAGAATACGTCTTAAGGGCCTTTCATGACTGAATATTTACTAATATAGTAATACATAAATACAACTCTGATTATTCCTTTAGATGGTTTAAACTAAATGAACAATATAAAATGATACAAAACGATTTTGTTAGTTTATATATTGAAATTTTCCAAATCAGGTCTCAAAATGATATTAATCCAGCCCCTTTAGTGAAGTTCACATGGTACTTTCTTCTAGCTGTGTAACAACACAGTCATCCGCAGTAAAAGAAGCTAAAACAGTGTCGGATCACATGTAAGCTCTGTGAAAGCCATAACGTTGAAGCTACTTACCAGTCATGAGACAATTGTATTAATTAGTTTGAAGTTCACGAACATTTAGAATACTATAGTGAAGCTTACATAAATGAACTGTGTTTAAAGATTCTTCCAGTTGCTCAATCGAGCCAAATACGTGGCCGTAACCTTTTTTAAACACATCTAAAATAAATACTTTAAAAGGGTTTTTTATTGCATTTATACATTGAGACAAGGAACTTAATTGAACCATTAGTCCTTTTTTCAGTAATAGAGGTGTGTTTCAATGCTATTGATCATAACCGTATTTTCAGTTGTTCTTCTTTAATCTGATTTTGAAAGGATCATTACTAAGGCCATGAAGGAGGGTAAAAGTCTCGTGGCTGTCCAGCACTTAAACTAATGCAATTAAAAATAGTTATAATTGAGTTGGAGGTTTCTTCTGCACCTGATTGGTTACTGTTAATCCTCACAGGAGGTCAAGTGTTAACACCTGTCGTCCACAAATATTCTTTCGTACAGGCTTTGCAGGCTCCTGGTCAACGACATCGGCGTGTGTTGATGCAATACACGTTTTGAAATCAGAAAACGAGGTTTATAAATCTGTTTTTTTAAGAGTCACACAATCTTGAAATAAACCCCCCCTAAACCGTTTGTCCAGGACTTCAGCTATATTGCTTATAGCAATCCTTGCGAGGAAAAAAATGTAACGATATTAATATCAGTGGTAAGGATACGTCTTTTTCTTTGCAGATAGTTCACTTTATCTCTCAGTCATAATCTCTTATATTTCCTAACTGGTAAGTTGTCCTTCATTGACTTAGTGCACTTAGAGCACTTATAAATATTTCCTTTGAAGCATTCGTAATCTACCTTAATATAGATCTAAATGTAGAACCAATTGTAGAATTTCAATCTACCTCTTGGCACTTGTGTTCTAAAGAGGACACTTAAGGAGTTCATGTGAACTTTCTTTTGGTAAGAAGCAAGAAAGAGTATCACTTATCAAACCTGCTAAATACCAGGATTTGATCTCGCAATAACCAAGGGGGGAGGAGTTATTGTAGTAAAAACACTGACATACTTTTCGGCCCAAACAAAACAGTAGATGAGCAAGTCCTACTCTGGAGAGGAGCCAGTTAAATAAGTTAGACAGCCTGAACAAGATGGTTGATATATTGAGGTAACATAATGGAGAGTAGTGACTAAAGGCCGTGAAGCGATGAATGTATTATATTTAAACATTTGGTTCAGCTGGTTTATTTTTAAGCAAAATTAACTATGGAGTTGTATGGTGAAACAATGACATCCTGCGGGATGTTATTTTACAGGGCTATGAAAATTACCTTATAAATAACGGTAATTTATTTGTTTTCGTGTAATAACCCTAATTAGTTAATGGACAGTTTAACATTGATTTCTGTAAAATCATTGTTAAAAAAACGTTTTACTCTAATATTGTTTTGATGAAAGAGTAATACGTATATAGTTTTTATTAATAATTAAATTAAATCCGAATATAAAATTCAATTAAATTCAAATATATTTATTACTTGCGAAAAATTACAATTTGTACAAGCAGTTTATATTTATCTCTCTAGCTCAAGGCTAATTGAGAGAAAAACTATAATTTGTTTACAATTATGGTGTTACAATTACATGTGAAACATATTTTTACACATATATATTATAGTACTTTTTTTTTAACTTTAATCAAAAACAATACAACAATAAATTTGATAACAATAATTATAAAAATTTAAATAAATAACAAAACAAACAATGGGATAAATGTAACATTGGACTATTATATATACAACAAAACAACTCAATAAAATCTTTACAATCAACAAAATCAAAAACAACAAGAAACCAGTTTTAAATCCTAAAATTTACAAACACAAAACAAATTATTAAGTATGTGAAATAATTAAATAAAAAATAAATCATAACATATTTTTCTCGCCTATCATTCAAAGACACAAAAACAAAATACTTACTATATACTATTCGGGTATATATTTTCATTATGTGTATTTTAGACTAATAGCTTTGAGGAGAGGAAATTGAAGTTAAATTAAAATGTTCCATACGGCATTTTAATTTAATGGTGTATTAATTTAACTTAAGAGTGTGTTCTTTAGGCCTGATAGTAATTATTTATTATAAAAGTTTATATTGAGTCTGAAGAGTCTAGTCATTTTTAATAACTAAGTTCGAATGTTCCTTAGAATTATCCATTTATTATTAGCGACATAGCCAGGAATTCCTAACGTAACTACAGATTTATGACGAACCTGAACCATAATCATACTGTTGGTGAAGATTAGATACATTTTGTATCATAAGAATTATTTAGTTTAAGAGTTCTTAGTCTTTATAAATACCGATTGAAAATTTACGCTAAGTTAGTTTTAAAAATATATTAGAATTAAAATATTTCAATGTGACTTGACCATCTTTATAGACATAACGTACGTTTTATACATTTATATGACTATCGTTATCATAGTTGAGTCATATAAATCATCACTAATTCTATAATATTATTTATTTATACACAGTTGATAATATTAATTTATATTTTTATGGATACCTTTGATGTAAGTTATATTTGAATAACAGTTTCAAAATAACGTTCTTGTATTCGGTTATGGACGTTATGGAAGAAGATTGAGATCATTCGTGTTTCAACCAAGTTCGATGCCAGTATTGATTCAAGAGCCAGGCAGAGTTGTTTGTAGTGGCTTACTAAAGTTGTTGCCTCTGTGTTATTGCACTCGCCAGCTTTTCAAACAAACCCTCGACTCATTCTCTAAGCTCTTTTCAGCAGCTAAGCGTTTACCAGACCCAATCTATTAGGTAGAACTAACAGTCTGTGGCTATATTATTTAGTGGTTGTGTTATGTGGTTGAAGGGCATACTTATCTTAATATGCTATTAAGTAGGTCTTTGGTCAAGAGAGATTAAAATCTATTTTGTATGTTTTTTGGCCAATATGGATGTCAAAAGGACATTTAAAAAAAAATTTTAGGGAAGAAGGACCATTGATGGCATTAATATGTATTTGGGCAGGTTGACCCTTGATGACATTCATATGTGTCAGGCCGGTGGACCATTGATGACTTTCGAATGTGTTTGGGCAGGTAGACCGTTGATGACGTTAAAATTTATCAGGCAAGTGGACCATCGATGACGTTTGTATGTGTTTGGGCAGGTAGACCCTCGATGACGTTCATGTGTGTCAGGCAGGTGGACTATTGATGATGTTCGAATATGTTTGGGCAGGTAGACCATTGATAACGTTCATGTGTGTCAGGCAGGTGGACCATTGATGATGTTCGAATATGTTTGGGCAGGTAGACCCTCGATGACGTTCATGTGTGTCAGGCAGGTGGACCATTGATGATGTTCGAATATTTTTGGGCAGGTAGACCATTGATAACGTTCAAATTTGTCAGGCAAGTGGACCATTGATGACTTTCGTATGTGTTTGGACAGGTAGACTCTCGATAACGTTCATGTGTGTCAGGCAGGTGGACCATTGATGACTTTCGAATGTGTTTGGACAGGTAGACTCTCGATAACGTTCATGTGTGTCAGGCAGGTAGACCGTTGAAAAAACTTGAAGCTGTATTGTATTATTGTTTACTCATAAATTGTTCTACGAAGCAGTGTGTTCAAACAATATAAATTAAACAAAATACTATCTACTAGGTTGGTTAAATTAGGTCCCACACATTTAGTATTATATCTATAAATATTGAGGGACTTTACCATTACAACATAAATTAAAATTGAATATTTTATATCATTATTGTTGAATACCTCCTCAGGGGACGCTTCCAACGTAGTTTGAAGTAGAAGGAAACCCCTACTTTACTACTTTATATTGCTTCTAGACATTAAACTTTAAAGCATGCACACATACAATGAATTCATGTTCTCATAAATCAATTTCGTTCCCTGCATTTTATATCTATTGTAGTTTTAAGTTGGCTAACTTAGAGGTTTGTACACTTACGGACGGATACAAAGTAAATACAGCTAGTTCAATTTAGATGTTATTTAATAAATCAAGACTAAGTCAATATTACATATAAATTTTACGTATAGAGTAGGATCCCAGATATTTTGAGAATAGGTAAAAATTTACAGTCATAAAAAATCCTGTTTTAAGATGCATATTGCCATAAAAAATCAGTAAAATTATTTATGAAACAAATATAGTTAAATAAAAAAACAGGGTAAATGGTATTTCTAACAACCCAACTTTTATTCACCGAAATTAAAATGAAAAACTGAAATTCAAATGTGTTACATCTTCCAAAGCTTTTATAAAAAGAAAAATTCTCTCCAAGGGTAAATGTCTTTAGTTAAGGGAAAATCATTAAAAATCTTTATCTCCGACTTTTCATATAGCTAATTTTTTGTCGTAAAGGTTTTTAAAATCATCAAATCTAAATACATCATACGACCTTCTAGTATAGCCATTTTATTGTAGTGACTTCAATAATATTCTATTTAATACAACAAGCAAAAGTGAAAAGATTAATAGTCCTGTAAGTAATATTTAATTTAAAATATTTAAATTCATACATTATATTACAATGATTCAACAATTTACCCTACCATTCAATTATCATAGGTGGAGATTTCTGTTAACCTGTAAACCTTTCTCAGGAGTGTATCGGTCAAGCAACATATGGTTAATATGGTAATTTAAACATGGTGGGTTCCTCGATTTCCAAGTTTAAATTTGATCTTAACGTAAACTTACATTCGTGTTGAGCCATGCAAACGAAACATCGTGCCTTTCATCGTGTGCTTTAATGTACAGGGTGTCCCTAAGTTGTAATAGACAGAATAATACATATGATTTTTTAGAAAAAACCAAGGCTCTTTTATGCATGGAAAATTTATTACAGAGCTTCCTTACAAAGTTATGGAAAATAAAAAAGTCTTATAATTATACCAATTATTCTTGAACGGTTCAGTTGAATGGGTTCAAATTAGGCTTATATGATGCCAAATTTCATCAGTAACATATAGCGAGAACTCATTCTACCTAATCTTACACGAGTCATTCTTATTATTTTGAAACAAATTTTAATACTTCCAAAACTTCTTAGGGAATATCCAGATACGATTTCACTGAAGAAAATAGGATTTGCTAAGAAATCACACTATTTAATCCTGTCTATTTATTACAGTACACCATGTAATAGATGTATTTGATTGTTTGAAGAGATGCCCTTCACAAACCTACCGCTAACAAGAGTTCCCGCTCATCTGTAATTCCTTCTGCATCCCAGCTCGCCAGTTGGTTCTCAAACAGTTCCAGTCTGTTGAGTCGCGTCAGCAAGGTCTGCAGTAGTTTTCCTACATCAGCAACTAGTGAAGGCACACACTCGAATCCTTGAGTCATTCCACGGACTGTGGAGGTCATACCCTCGTCTCGGAAGTCATACGGGAACATCTCCGTCCACTCTGCCAGCAGCCGAGCCATCGCTGGCATGACTCGCTCTAGGCGCTCCTGGATGAAGCAGAAGTACAACATTAGGATAAAGTACGTATTAAGTATATGGTTAGCTAAGCATCTTCATCACCATCTATCTCAAATAAAAAGCACATCAATTATAATAAACAAATAAATAAATATACACAGGGTGTCCTTTAATTCTGTTCAAATATTTTGAAATATTTGGGTTAAAATAATTTTAAAATTCGTACCTTTTCCATTATTTCACTACAACTACTTTTTTCGTTACTTCACCACCACTACTTTTTTATCACAATTACGGTTATGCTATGTTAGGTTAGGTCAGGTAGGGTTAAGTTAGGTTATATGGTTACTAAAGTTGAAAACAAACTGGTAAATTCAATACTGACTTACTGCCGAATGCGCTCTCCGTGTGTAAGTTCTTGGAAAGCGATAAGTTAAGACTAGCGATATCAGATTCCTAGCGGATAAGGAATAGCAAAGTAGACATAAAAATGATTCGTGAACAGTTTTTAAAACAATAGAATATTCATCAAGTGGTAGTGAATTAGCGGAAACAAAAAAGTAGTGGTAGTGAATTAACGGAAAAGATCCGAAAATTCTGTAAAGAGCTTCAGAATTATGTTGTCTGTATGTGATTTACAGTACTTATTTTAAATATTTAATCAACCCGGTAATCTTCCAACTTCAATGGTGGATCATGCTTGGCCAATAAAATAGATCCCCATACCCATTTGGTTATTTAGTATCAGAATTTTAATTCTTACCATTTTGAAAAATTATAAATTAAATAAACACCTAGAACATAACATAGGAATTGTTTAAAAAAATCTTAAATTACATATACATTTGTGGGATACAAAATATTTTTAATATGTTATTGGATTAACAACTTTTTTATATTAAAAACAAGAACTGCTACAACGAAGAAACTGCTTTTTTACAAAAGCGGATATGGTCTTGTTCTGTTTCTGTGGTAGGCTACTTTATAACCAGACTGTCGGAAACAGAACATGAAATGCCTATTATTACGTACAGTAAAACATCTATTCGTATGTTATTTAATAATGCCTTTTCTTTTTAATGCGTTATTAAATTTGAAGGTCATTATACTCCTTATTTTTTTTATCACAATAGTATTTATTAAAATAATTGTATTTTAGCAATTTAAAACTGAAAATTAATACTATACAATTAAATTGTGCAAATATCCTTTAACAATTATTTCAAATATATTACAATTGAATTTGTAATAGCAAACTTATGTAGATATACAGTATTATTAATAGAAACAAAAATAAAAACTAATAAAATAATGTTCAGTGCTAGATGATAATTTATTTACTTTGGAGAATAAATTGTTTATTTAAATCAGCAAAGTATCTACGGCTGTGGATTTCTTTAGAGAGGGTGAGACAACGTTCAGCCGTAAAGTGTCTTTGTTCCTACGAAGTGCCCCTGTACTTTAGGTGGTGCCTCTACATGGCCATATAATCTACCCCTATGGTTATTTGATTTAATATTAGTGTCTAGTCTATATTGTAATTATACTGTTAATTGTTGTGTTATTCACATAAGAAGCAAATTGGCGATGTCCATTGGAAATGAATAAATAAATGCTCAACACTAGTATTAGAAGTTCCAGCATTGCTTATGCTGTGAACTTTGTTCATTAAACTTATTTAACCTCATTTCTCTTTGTATTTGTTCAGTGATTGCCTTAAAACCTCAAACTTGTAAGTTACAGAGCAATACTAACGTGATTGTAATAGCACGGACAAAACCTCTGGCGATACTGTAAAAACCATGTAAATGTCACCTTGATACAACAGACACCGGAATTAAAATATTAGTTCCAATAATGATGACTTGAGCAAGCCCATGATAAATACATCTCGATGCATAGTCTTTCTGAATATACGCTGTGGAAGTTACTATTGTTATTGCGGTGTATCCAAAGGATAAGCTAAATATTACTAACACATTCTGAAAGAAGAGTAACTGATATTTCACTTAAGTCTGCTCACTGTTCGTTAAATAATTTTAATGAACTCGTAATAACTTTGGGAAATCCGTAACTTTATCCGTACTTTATATTCAAAACGTCGTGCATCAGAATCTGTTCTTGTTACGAAAGCTACAACTGAGGAGAAAGTTTTCATAAATTTACATTCTGAAACTGACGGAAGAAATTCCAACGTTATTTTTATTATCAACGTTTAATATTGAGTATAAATATTCAGACGCACAACCATTCTTTATTTCAATGTTCAATGCAGTTCAAATACACTTCCATTATAAACTGCTTCAAACTACATCATTACAGCTATGTAACGTGAATGACGTATATATAGCCTATATAGGGTTAAACATAACAATAATATATAGCCCTGAATTTTAGAATTTGCCTATCCAGTTCTAACTAATTCGTGATCGGCCAACGCTCCTGGTAATAACATACAGAGCAATAGATTTATAGCTCAGAATAAGAATTTAATGAAAATCTTAAATAAACAAAATATACATATGTATCTTAGTCTATAATTGTTCTTTGATAATGGGTTATAAAACATTCATTTTGTTAAATTATCCGGCAAATGTATTACTAATGTTATCTCATTTTTAGTCGTGTATTTCGTGTAGTTTATTCATAGTCATTATTATCGTTGTTGTTACGTTGTGAGCAAAACCATAGACCTTTTATTAACGTATAACTAGGGAACACCACTGCACGCTTCACGTACCAACCCCGTTGTCACTCGCTACGCTCATGAGGAAGCTCGGCCTGCGGCCTTACCTGAGAAGTACCTTTAGCCCCTTCGTGTTACTGGGCCTGCGGCCTCGTGGAGACCTAGTAATAGTACATATTCAATTAAGTAGCCTACTATTGTAGGAGAGGTGAATAACAGGACATACATATGGTAAGGGTATCAATGGAAGATGTGGATCCGACAATGTCGATTCCGGGAGGGCAGACAAGGAAAAGGCTGAAAATGATATATGAATGTATATTCATTGATGTAGTAAAATTTCAAATCTGTAACGTAATGTAACCACATTTTATATACATTAAAAGTGGTTAGTATATAAAATATGTGTTGGTTGTTGAGGAAAATCGAAAACAGTCTAAAATTTTTTCTATCGATCTATTGTATCCATAGTAATGCATCATTATTAACAGACACTGTCCCAATAATAAAAGCCCAAGATAAGAAGATGTGATCAGCAGAGATTGAATTGATAACTTGAATGAGTAGAGTTACAAGGAGGGATGGAAGAAAGAGAAACAGTGAAATTGAGATCCATCCAGAAGAAGCTTGAATATAGTATGTCAATAGATGAAGTGGTGAATGTAGTATGTCAGTAGATGAAATGGTGAATATAGTATGTCAGTAGATGAAGTGGACTAATGCAAAAATGTTTGGAGGACTACAATAGATACAGTCTTGGCAACTTTTAAAATGAAATAATAACTGAACGATTCATTTAAACATCTACAAAAGGAGAGGGACATAAAATATGAGACGGAAATTCAAAATGGAAGAAAATCTGACGGAAACTCTGTGGTGGTTTGCTTGGGCGGACAGCCTGTATTTTGTGCTCTTGCGTTTATGTAATATTTTTGAATTTTTCTGAATAATTTCAAAGTATTTACATTTATTGTATTGTTTATTTAATATTATTGTTTTAAATATGGCACTTGACATTTGTGGCAGTTGTAAGGAGAAATTACCTAAAATTGGAGAATTTGCAGCCTGTTCTGGATGTGGCAATGGCCTTCATTTCGACACTTGTAGTGTAAAGAGGGCAACTTGGAACAACATGGGTGTTTCCAGACAAGCTTCGTGGCTTTGTTCAAGCTGTCGGAAAAATAAAAAGGGATCCGTTACGCAATATGTTGACTCAGGTGATGAATCAAATCAAACTACCAGCCAGGAGGATCAAAGTGAGGTTAGTAGCCTAGATGTACAGCGAGCTATACTGTCTAAGGTCGACTGTCTTATGGACATGAAGGTTAAATTAGATAGTATAGAGGCATCTATGAAGTTTTTTGCTGACAAATACGATACCCTACTTAATGAGGTTACTAATATAAGAGAAGAAAATAAGCAGCTGAAATCCCAACTAGAAGCAATAAAAACCCAGGAAGCTACTTCTAGGAATTCAATTGAAAGACTATCAAGTGAAGTAGCAGAGCTGGATCAGTATGGAAGAAGGCTTAATTTAGAAATACATGGTCTGGAACCAAAATGTGACCCTAAGGATGAAGACATGATACAGGTCATGGAGAAGTTGGCAGGTGACATCAAGGTACACTTTAACCCTTCTGATGTCCATCAGGTACATCGCCTTCAGCCTCGAAAAGACGGTAAGCCTCCAACAGTTATTGTTCAGTTCTACTCAAAGGACAAAAGAGACATTTGGTTGAACAACGGCAGGAAGGCTAGGTTGAATAAAATATATTTCAATGAAAACTTAAGTCCACATTATAGACGGTTGCTGAGTGAAGCCAAACTTAGAGCTAGAACTTATAATTACTCTTTTGTGTGGTTTAGAGGCGGTCGTATACTAGCAAGGAGGAATGAAAATGACAGGAATGTTATCATTATAAAGAATGCTTGTGACTTGAACAAGATTAAGTAGGCCTAGATAACATGCAAAACCGAACCATAATAAAACATAATCTTAGGCCTAATTTAAGGCAGCCAATTCATTCCTCTATTGCTGGTGTACTAACCAGTGCATTGACTGGTTCTAGGTGTTGGTTCTTTATGTTTTTCACTTGTATATTTCTTAATTTATCTATTTTTGTTTGGGATTTGGATGTTTACAATTACTTTTCTATGAGGGTTGAAGGGTTAACTTATATTGTATTTACTGTGATGGTTTATTTAGTATATGGTTTATTGTTGTCACTATTGAATAATTGTTTACTGTTAGCCTTTTTGTTGGAATTTATTTTGTTATTTTGTTGCGGTTGTTAATATTTCTATTATTTAATGAATATATTTAAAGTTACCTATATTTTTAGAGTTTATCTGGTTAATAGTTGTATAGGCCTAGTCATTCTTGGAAGTGATTTGATTAGTTTTGTGTTGCATATTTTATTGTTGTTATTATATTGTCTTTGGTTATTAATATATTACTATCTAATTTGGCATGGAAGTTAATATGAAAGATGAGCGACTATTCTTTTATAGCTATTATGATATGAAAGATTGGAGCAAGGAATTTAATGCAAATAGGCTAGGTATTAGCATATTCCACCTAAACATTAGGTCACTAGGCAAACATTGGGATACACTTAAATTGCAGCTATTTCATAATAATACGCATTTTTATGTAATAATTCTTTCTGAAATTGCCTGTGATGAATGTAAAGTAAACTTTTTTAACATTCCTTGTTATACAAAGGTATTTATGCTCAGACATGATAAAAAGGGAGGAGGTATGGTTATGTTTGTTAACACAGCTACTGTAAGATTTAGTATGATTACATTTTGCAAGGACATTTTGTCCTATGAACACATTACAGGTGAGCTGGAATTATTGAGGTCAAAAACAATTGATAGAATTGCAATACATGCTATTTACAGACCCCCCACCTCCTCTAGCGGTATTCCACTTCCAACTGCCTTTGAGGAATTGGAATATGCCCTAAGCTCCTTAAAAGAATACAGAAATCTAATTATTATAGGAGATACAAACATAGATTTGAGGGACAAAACTAATAAATATGTATTAACATATGAAGCCGTTATGGCGAAATGGGGCTTAGAACAAGGTATATGGGATTATACAAGAGAAGAGATAAGACTAAATAATTTAACTAGATCGTGTATTGACCATATTTATTACAGAGTAAATAGGCCTATAGACAGAATTTTTACAGGGGTTATAAAGACAAAGATATCAGATCACTACCCTATAACTGGCAGATTTGAGATATTGGAGGGAGGAATAGGAGACGCAGAGGTAGAAAAATATACGAAAATAAATAAATTTTTACTGAAAGCAAAGCTAAAAGAAGAGAATTGGACCGTAAGCCAATACAAGGATGTAAACAAGGGATTCGAAGAAATAATCGGAAAGTTTACTAAAAATTATAAAATCTGCTCTAGCCCGATAAGAAAAAAGCAAGGTGGGGGGAACCACGAGCAAAGCAGTTTATATAAAAAATGGCCTATCAAAGAGTGGATTAATAATGAACTAATAAACCTAATCAGAGAAAGAGATAGAATTTTTAGACTGTGGAAAGGGGACCCCACAAATAACAGTTATAGGAATTTATACAAGCGGCTAAGAAATAGGCTTAACAATTATATAAAGAGAAGGAAAAATCGATACTACCAACAATGTTTTGAAAAAAATAGCAGTAACATGAGAAAATTATGGGAGAATATTAACTGTTTACTAGGTAGAGGATACAAAAATAGTATTGATTCAACAATCGAAACTGCTTTGGGGAAATCGATGAAGAAAGATGAAATTGTAAATGGCTTTGCTCAATTCTTTATTGAAGGTATAGAATGCTTAAAGCATGATTGTGTACACAAAACGTTAGAACAAGACAGGTATGATGAAGCGTATGAATATAATAATGAACCGATATATAATTTGTATATACCAAAGATAACACAAAATAAGATGAAATCAATAATACTTAAAATGAAAACTAACAAATCTCCTGGTGACGATGGGATACGAATGGAGGATATGAGGGAGATAGTAGATGAAATCAGTGAACCTCTAAGCAAACTGGTGAATGAATCAATTTCACAAGGACAATTCCCTAACTGCTTAAAAAAGTCACTGATAAGACCAATTTATAAAAGCAAAAGTAAGAAGGAATACCAGAATTATCGTCCAATTGCAATTTTGACTTCTTTAGATAAAATAATCGAGAGATATGTATTAGACTGTCTAAATAAATATTTAACAGAAAATGATATACTTAATGATAAACAATATGGATTTAGAAAGAATTGCAGTACAGAAATGGCATTACAGGAATTTTCAAATGTAGCTAATAGAATTATGAATAACAAAGAGCATGGTCTGGCCTTATTTATTGATTTTTCAAAGGCGTTTGACACAGTGGAACATAACTGTATAATTATGGCGTTGAGCAAGATAGGAGTGAGGGGCCCCTATTTAAGATGGTTCAAGAGCTATCTTAGTGGTAGAAAACTTGCCGTTAAAGCATTAAACACTACAAGTGACGAAAAATATATTAAACATGGTGTTCCACAAGGAAGTCAGTTAGGGCCTGTCCTGTTTATAATTTATATGAATGATGTGTTAAACAGGATACATGAAAGCCACATATGGGCTTTTGCAGATGATGTGCTTATCCTAGCAAAAGATAGGTATTTACATCTAGCAGAGGAAAAGCTACAGAGAGATTTTAAAGTTTTCACTAAATGGGCTCATGATAATGGATTGATTATAAATAGCCAGAAAACTAATTTAATGCATATACATCAAAAAAATATTAAGATTGAAAAAGAAATCAATATTAAACTTCATAACTGTAAATGTTTACATGGGGAGGAGCAGTGTCAATGTGAAGATATTAAAGTAGTAAACGTTACCAAATATTTGGGATTAATGGTAGACAATAAACTGACGTGGAAAGAACATATAGTGTCACTACATAAAAAACTTGTGCCATGCACTGCGATAATGTATAGATTGAAAAATAAAGCAACACATCTGGTTAAGAATACAATATATAAGGCTTTTTTCGAATCATTGTTGAGATATGGAATATCAGTCTGGGGGACATCAGCAAAGAGCCATTTAAACCAGATAATAAATCTGCAAAAAAAATGTTTGCGAACTCTATATGGTGACGAAATTCAGTATGTAAATGGCAATATAAATTTAAATGAATTCAGTTTCATGGGACAATTGACACCGAAAGGTATGTATGAATTAAAAATTATATTAGATAACTTTAAAAACAGTAAATTTAAAACACCTAACAACAGGAGTTTTGAAACTCGACATGTTAAAAAATATGTTACCTCATTCCCCAGAACAAACTATGGGCGAAGACTCCCAGAGTTCATTGTTCCTTATCTTTATAATTTATTACCTGAAGAAATAGAAAACATATATAACTATGCAGAGTTTAAGAGAGCTGTGTTTTTATGGCTTACATACTTCAGAACTGGAAACGAAAACAATTACCTGTACTTGTAATCCTAGAATTTCAATGATTCCAGCTTCAGAACACTTATGCACTGCACTTACACTAATACTCTTAACGAACATATTTTAATGTAACATGTGATTTTGAATTTAATTTATTTAATTTATGTGTATAGTAGGTATTCAAAATGTAATATAGTAAATTTAGTGTTAATTGTATTGTAAGATATTAAATTGGAAAGACAACAGGTTGTGTGATGGGGCAGTGTCGGCCACGGATCGCGCGTCATGTAACTCGTAAACGAACAAACTTGCGAAGTTTGTTAGTAGGCTGATGATGAACAACTGACATTAAAATCAAGAAAGGAAATAGGCAGGATTCCAAAATATAAACCTGTCTGTTGCATGAAAAATTCAATTGTTCATTTCAATTTGACAGTGCATCTGGGGCCGGCACGTCCCAACTTTCTCTTTCATTGTACTGCCAAACCAGTTATAACATTGTAGTGCCGCCCTAAACCACCACAATTACTTTGATAATTTTTAAATAGAGTTATTTATTAAATGTTATAATGGACCTCACCGACAAGTTACACCAAACTTGGTGAGGCCAACTCTGTAAAAATAAATGTATTAATAAATAAATAAATAAATAAAACGGTTTTAGCGGAGAAGGAAGGTGATCAGGACGGACAGCGTGTGAAGATCCGACAACACCTAGAATTGGAGGGAAGAGTGGGACACGGATGATATAAATAGGATTTAATAAATATTTTTCAACCATCTATAGCATTTCGTATTTGCTTGTTACCTTACTATGATTGTTGCGGTTGGTTATTATTCAGTATAAAACTGATTTTTTTCCGAATGTTTATGTGCTAATATTTACATGAAATTAAAGTCCTTCGAAGCATTCGTCCAACATATGAAGATTTAGATGAGTAAGTCAATGAACAAAAATCAAAGGGAAAAAGATCACTTTTGTTAATAGTAACTTGATTTGTACCTTCAAAAAAAAAATAAATAAATAAAAAATAAAGTTCACGCTCAGGCTTGCAACCCCATATGAACTAGCGAGTGAAGTTTTATTGTAAAACAAAAGAAAAAAAAAAAAACTCGGCCCTGCGGGCCTCACCAGGGGGCAAGCCCCCTGGACCCCCGGATCTTTTTGCTTAGAGCCTACGGCTAAAATTCAAGAAACATGGAACATGCTTTAGCTCTTGGCTGCTACTTGGTAATAGATCACGGATGCTACCCGGTAATAGATCACGGCTGCTACCCGGTAATAGATCACGGCTGCTACCCGGTGGCTCCTTTTTAATAATTTCTGCAAATGTATTTTTTTCGGAGAAATAGATTTCATGTAAGGAATTACAAAACAAGAGTTGTCATGGAAACTAAAGATGTACTTTGATGAACGCTTGCAAATAAAATCATTATTGAAGTCAACACTGATATGTCATTGTGTTTTCATGGTTACGCGTCACCTTCCCGCGTCACCCTCCCGCGTAACGTAACGTTTTCAGACAGTTAGGTCAAGACTAAAGCATGTTCCATGCTAAAAAAAAAAATGAGAATGAAAAATTCTCGTAAAATATTATTAGATACGTCATTTGAATATATAGGGATACAATTATTATACACAAGTATAATTGAACCACTTTTATTGTTAATAATTTTTCTTTTGCCCTTGGAAAATAAAGTTGATTCCGACTTATATTTACGAGAATATATATATATATATATATATTTATATCTCGTATATATATATGCATACATAAATATTAGTGATACATGATCTGTTAAACTCGTTTGAGAATTCTACATAACTTAAAATCTTTTTAACCTCACTCGCCAGTTCACTTTGGTCTATATGCCTGTCAATAAACTGTACTTCACAGCGAGTGAAGTACCGACCATTAGCTCAGATGGAGACTCAAATCTTGGATATTTCCCCTCTCAGTCCGAATCCTTGACAACTAGAAATTATATAATCCAACAATGGTTATCAGCGAATGTAGAGAAAAATGATCGTCCATGTGCAATACGAATACCAAATCCAAACTAAAATATATCTCAACAATTTTAGTTCCTGTTTCACCTTTCACCGATTGTAATAATCAGTTCCGTGTAGCCAATAGGAAATATGGATGTAATCACAATGTATACAATATATTTGGTTGTCCGTTCAAATAACAGTTACTGAGAAACGAGTTTAGCACTAAAGATTGGAGAGAAGTTTCTATTTTAATTACAGTTCACAATCAACAACTAGTTGGAATAGATTATATTCGAAACCGAAACTAACTGGAGTTTCTGTAAAGGAAATGTTATTCTACAGTTCATAATCTTATGTCGTGTATTTACAATAAACCATCATATATTTCTGTTTTATTGCAACAACCTATAGACACTAATATCAAATCACAAGGAACCTATAACAATAAATAAAGTAGATGTTTAGTAAAATGGTACTCATTTGACCAGCGCAAATCCCCATTTCAAAATGAAAAAAAAGAAGAATGTTTCAACTGATTGGGAAACTTATCTTTATATCGGTTTTGGGACATAGTAACCTACACATTCAACCGATATGTAGCTATTCGTATTTCGAGTAGCAGAGTTGAAGTGGTTTACACCAGGATAACTATCCTGCTATACTGTAATGCAGTATCTAAATGTATTAGTTGTATATAAACGTCGAACCTCTTAGTCAGTAATACTACCGATTAGTTTCAGAAAATGTGTTATAGTACAACAAAAAGACTCACACTAAACACAAAGAAACAAATTTTGGTATGGAAAATCCACACCTGTTTAGGATATAAATTTCAAAAATCTTATTTGCTACGATTTCAATCATTAAAAGTTGTCTATTTCATTTTAATTTTTTTCAAGAACTATGATAAATTAATGTTATCATTTCCATCTATGTTATCAACAAATAGTTGTTTGAAATTACTTAATGAAAATCCCCACTCCCAAATAATCAACCAATGGTTTGGTAAAGTTCACTCATAATTAATAACTTATATAATATGTACATGAGTATATGTACAATTTAATCACTTGTAAAGCAGTTTTTTTTAAATATAAAGGCCAACCACAATACGTCTACTGATGGCCATCACTTATCACTGGGTCCATGTAGTCTCCAACCCAACAGCATATAAAACAATTATTCCTGAGAGACCTGAACATAAATCTGAACTGAATAAATACTACTTTTTGGTATGAATATAGTTACTTGCCAAGTGTGATTGTAATGTGAATAAAGTAATTATTGTTTTCAAAACATAGGCAACAATAACTAAACTAATATATTGAACAGACCAAACAGCTTTTATACAAAGTATTTTGACGTGGATATAAAAATTCTATGATTTTTATCTTACATCTTTCCAAAGTTAAGTGAAAATTAGTTTTACAATAACATAGAAGGGACGTTTCCTAAAACACACTGAAACGTATTACTCTAAATACATTTTAAAATGGATAACTTTTTATAACTGTAAAGTTACGTAAATCAATTAGAAGTCTATAATATTACACTTTTATTATTCAGATAGACTGAAAATACCTTAGCAGTTGATGGCTTCTCACAAAAGGATTGTTGGGCATGGCATCCAGCGAGGACTTGAGCCAAGAGCTCGTGGGGCTTCACGAACAGTCTAGAGCTCAACAGGAAGGCAAATAAGAACCCGCGATCGGGATAGGAATCTGGAGTGGGTACCAGAAGCTGGACCAAGGCGTCCAGCGTTCCACTTACGAGGTGGCCATCTTCCCGCACCAGGGGTGGTGGAGCAGATTCCTAAGAATTTAGAAATATTGAATCTATAAGCTAAACATATAATTACTATAAATAAAGTTCACCTGTTCATCGCAATCAGTATTAAAGTCCATTTTTGAATCTACCAACTTGAATCAGACCTTAACAGAAGAATCAAATTGCTTTGACCCAGGGCGTGACCTTATTAGCCAGCCGTAACCACAGTAACACCTTACATTATAAATGTAAGTTATTTATTTACACCTTTCTAATACCTACTTTTTTTAGAAATAAACATTCTGTAATCACAGCTTTTCATATTGTTTATATTTATGTATATATTTTTATATATATACAAGACATAGTGTATTCTAGGCAACCCCTCACATCAGAGTTTAACTCAAGTGCCACTAAGTGTACTCAAATAAATTTATAAGATTCACCTAATAGAGTGTAATTAAATCATTACTCATTGGTAAATATATATAAATGAGTACTGTGTGCGTATGGGTAGGCGGGTGGGTCAATACCACCATCCGTCTATGGGTGGGTGGGTAGGTTGCTACCACTGTATACTATTACTACGAGTATATTACCAATATATAAAACATAGCATGTCGTCAGAATATTGCATATTTAAAGTTCATCTAAAATGATAAAAAAGGGAAGAAATATATAATGAGCATATATATAAAACATAGCATGTCGTCAGAATATTGCATATTTAAAGTTCATCTAAAGTGATAAAAAAGGGAAGAAATATATAATGAGCATATATATAAAACATAGCATGTCGTCAGAATATTGCATATTTAAAGTTCATCTAAAATGATAAAAAAGGGAAGAAATATATAATGTGCATATATATAAAACATAGCATGTCGTCAGAATATTGCATATTTAAAGTTCATCTAAAATGATAAAAAAGGGAAGAAATATATAATGAGCATATATATAAAACATAGCATGTCGTCAGAATATTGCATATTTAAAGTTCATCTAAAATGATAAAAAAAGGGAAGAAATATATAATGAGCATATATATAAAACATAGCATGTCGTCAGAATATTGCATATTTAAAGTTCATCTAAAATGATAAAAAAGGGAAGAAATATATAATGAACATAGTTACATCTAATAGTATACTAATTAACTAGTAGTTTGATAACTTCTCAGAAGCTAAAGAAAATAAGGGAACTGGATTTTATCGAGGGAAGTGTACAGCTTGTTGTATGTGTAATTTTACTGCTTACACAAGCCAATGTTTCATTACTCTCTCCAAACAGCGACTATTTTCATCAACTCCATCAACCTGGAAACTACATCAAATGTACTCTGTAATACCATGTGTTGTTGATCTTAAAGTGGAAGTGTTGTTAGGGAACTGTTGATGTCAAAAATAAACTCATTGAGTCACACAATTGCTTTTTTATATCATACTAGCTGAACCTGGCGGACGTTGTCTCGCCTTTCATTTTTGCTTCTTCTACCAATATTAGATTTTTTAGGAGGCATGTCATAAAAAGTAAACTGCAAAACAAATAATTATTTATTTTTTTATTTTCACGTTTCACCACATGTTTTAATTACCGAGGAAAAAGGTTAACATCAAATACAGATCACCTGATCAAGTAAAAGTAGTGTGTGCTACACTCTCAAGGTGAAATGTAGAACTACAATAAATCAAAACATATACAGTACTGTTGTTGTGAGAACTTCAATCTGCTTATGGCATGTGAAACTACATTAAACCACACAGTCATATGTTTTTTGTAAACAATTCAGATTCTCCATTTGAATAACATGAGATCTTTAGGAGCCCGTGGGGCAGGACCCTGTGGACGGATCTGCATCAAACTTCACAGAAACCATGTCGGAGGTACATGTATACAGGACAACATCCTAAAGTTTCATGGCGATCGGTTGGATGGTTTGGCAACGCATAAACTTCAAATACATATATACAAACATCCTCTTTTATAAATATAGATAAGATTATACCTAGAAAGATCACATTATTTCCGGATATTATGTGTACCAAACAACCCACTCACACATACACGTACGGTCATGTGGACTCAACCACCTACATACAATCGTTGGGTGGTATTAATTATTACAACGATTTTTTCCACTAAGACCAAGACCCAACCACACACGTACAGTGCTACTAGCTCCTTACTCATCCACAAACATAGAGTGCTACTAGCTCTCCTACTCATTCATACTGTACAGTGCTACTAGTCGTCCCGCCCAATCACTCATATAGAGTGATATCGGCTCTTCTACCCAGTCACACCGTACAGTGCTACTAGCCATCTCGCCCACCCACACACATAGTGATATCGGCTCTTTTACCCAGTCACACCATACAGCGCTACTAGTCGTCTCGCCCACCCACACACATATATTGATATCGGCTCTTCTACACAGTCACACCGTACAGTGCTACTAGTTATCATGCCCACCCACACACATACAGTGATATCGGCTCTTCTACACAGTCACACCGTACAGTGCTACTAGTTATCACGCCCACCCACACACATAGTGATATCAAATTTTCTACCCAGTCTTATCTTTGTAATAATTATTATCAATCACATTTAAATTCCACACAGTATAATTATTCAAACAATTAAAAAGTCTACTCTGTAAATATTATATTAACTTCAAAATAGTAATAATACATGAGGTGGATTACATATACTTAAGAATATATATATATATATATTTAATCAATAATTAGTAAACATCAATAACTTGAAGGTTTATCATGCATTTATATTATAATATATGCACACAAATACCTCTTATCAAGCCTAATGATCTATAATGGTATAAACTTTACACTAATATAAAATACCCAAATTCTTGTTAGTTTAAACTTATTCATTCAATCTATTAAAGTTAATCTTATACTAATGATATCCATAAGTAATTAATAATAACAAATGTAATACTTTTAAAGATCACTCAATCAATTAGTTTCACAATGTCAAATAAATTAAATACGTTAAATCACGTGTAGTCCTTAGGTTTCCCCTTCATACTTACGTGTTTTATCCAATTTTAATCCAAATTATTTGTAAAGCTATACAATAAATTACTATGATCATTTTAATAATCAATTTACATGCCAAGTTAATTTTACAGTCAACCCTTGATCTTCTTGCATCTATACAATTTATTAATCAAGTTATTTGAGTGATTGTTATTGATAGTCAAATAACTATCAATAACGATCACTCGGTCGAGCTTGGACAACCTGTCGGACACAACCAACCTGATGATGTTTCTACTCACCGTCTCTCTGTAGGGAGGAGGGTGGTGGAACCCTGCCGACCCTTGAGGAGAACCCTTTCGTTCTTTGTTTACAATTTCTGGTTCTGTCACCGCCAGCACAACCTAAATCAAATATAAAAAATAACATGTTTTACCCGAAGGACAGTTTATTGCTTTCGTTAAATGAAACATTACAACTGGAACCTGTTTTATGCAAAGAGCTATTTATTAAATCAGTTAAACTAAAACCACGACCTTGAACAGAGCTTTATTAGTTTGTTTACTATAAAATCTCATGCTAAATGAGCTATCTTAGAAAAGTAATTTATTATTCCAGCTAAAAAAAGTTATGTTTTTAATAACTTATGCAAGTAATTAGGAAACATTTTCCTCAATAGTGTGTGTGAAATTATCACGAGTATTTGAAGATAAAGTAGTAAATATAAATTGTCTGGATTTTTTTGTATTATACATCCAACACTTTATAAGTTACTATTTAAAGGCTTTTAAACTTCATTAAATAAACAATGTTTAACCCTAGATTACTACTCTTAATTTATTATCACGTCCTCACTGTTTATTCGTAATGTTGACTACTCCATGTTTCTTTTTTTTTTTTACGTGAGCCATCGCGTTAATTTGTTATTTTAAACCGTCATAATATTAATTATATGTTTCTAATTTCAAATAATAACATTATTTCTGTAACATAATTTTCAAATGCTATTATATGTATTTTTAAAATAACATATTCTTGTGTTTATGGCAAACGTAGGGGTTTAGGAAAACGATCACAGAAAATTCATTTTTAGCTCAATTTCACTGTTAACCAGTTATTCATGTAGTAAAATAAACATTGGACGATCTATGGGCTTAACATTCACGTATTATGAAAAAAATGATTTCCCTATATAAATAACATCGTCTAAAAACTGAAATTAAACACTACTCTTTCATAAAATATACGACACGTGATATAGTACAGAGATAACTGTATGATTTGGAGCGGCGCCGACGGAAAACTGATCTCTACTAACAAAATGAGACAGACGATCCGCCAGTATGGGTGGTTTGGCTGATCTTGGAATTTTGCAAACGTCAGTTCGTAGTTTTTACGACAGAGCTGTAATCTAGGGTTAAAATTATAATAATAAGGTACTTTAAAATAGGTTGACAATCTGTACCTGGCCAATCGTTATCTGTATCTACGTGATAACATTGGCGCCCAACTACAAGTGGTGTGTCAGATGAATGGCGAGCGTACGAAGGTATCTACAGGTTAGGTTGTACAGTAAACAGTATAGGGAAAATCATAAAAAATATGTACTCGATCCTAATATTGGTGCACACACCCAAAGAAACAAAAGTACTTATAGTTCGGCATAACAGTGGGATAAAACGAATTACGGAACTCCTACTGTTGTACCAGTCATGGCACGGTGGTAGCATGATGGATGAAAGCATTTCAGGAAATACTGAGCAACAGAACCTTCGTTGTTAATTTAAAATGTATTTCAATATTTTATAAATTTATTGCTGAAAACCAAATAGATTGACTTTAGACAGTTTTATTAGAAAAATGGAAATTATTATAACAGTTATTTAAGCTGCAGATTATGAAATTCACAATAAATTCACTCAGAAAGTTTTTCATGACTATGGTTCCGTTAAATCATAAAACATACTTATCATCGGGGTCCAGTTTATTTATTAATACATTTGACTGCTTGCTATAAAGGGGTTTAATATATATTTTACTGTAGTATAAATCAAAACTATTATTTACTACAGGAATAAATTTATTAGGGATATAAATATAGTTTTACTCTGTTAATATCCAAAAAGGTTATTATTTTATATGAATCGAAATTTAAAAGAAATTGGATATTTATGTTTACTTGTTTATTTAAAATCAAATTTAAAAAGATAGGTTACTCTACGTACTGTCTACAAAGCTACGAACCACACCAAACCAACACGTGATTATATTTTATAAAACTTTATAAATATTTATTTCAAACGTTTTATAATCAATAAGTTTAGTGATTAAATTTAACTAATAATTTAATTAGGTTTCAGTGTCCCAACTTTGTTTTGATGAAAGTTCGGGTAAGGAGAAAACTATTTAGATGAAGTAAATCAATTAAAAGGGGTTGCTGATGGCTTGACGAATGGGTTTTGTAACTGGATTAACTCATTAGTTACTTGAACCAACTGAGCTCCAGGACTTTCTCGCCTGAAATAGCAAAATCTTTATACAAAACTTTTTGAACACATTATAATTAAAAACTTCTAATTACTCGTTGCAGTCCATCAATAAGAAACAAATACACATTTAATTTTGTTTACAAAATATAAAATACAGTATTGAAACTTACATTTCTTCTCATAGTTCATAAGGAAGCTTATCTCTAGGAATATATGTTTAATGAAATGTTTTTATTTAATTTATTTATTTAAAGTTTACAGGGTGTTATAAATGAGTGGCCTTGCCAATTATGGCAATGCTTGTCGGCAAGAACCACAATATGGAACTTATGATAATAATAAATATATTTTTATCATTTTATTGAAAATAGATTGTCATAAATATTTTAATTCACTTTCAGATGACTGTTTTTTTTTTATTTAACTCTTGATTGAAGTAAATATTTACACCAGAGGACTTTTTTCAGGGTTCCTAGTGATTACAATGTCAAACTTTATGGTTTTTTTTTAAAGTAAATATATACAAGGCATTTCTAATAAAGCATTGTCCTATATTGATTAGTTTTACATTTGTCTGTCTTATTGTGTATTTTGTACTAAAATATTATCTGTATATTTGAAGTAGATAAAGTTACAGATCAGGTCATGGTTCTAGGCGTGTAGGAGAGGTAATGCAAGCGATTTAGTGCATATCCCCCTCCATTATTTCTCCTAAGTGTATTGTGTAGAGTCTGTTCAAAATCTTGTTTAGGTTCGCTGCTATGTTTATACAGTTTGATCGATGGTGCTTGTGTCATTTAAATTTTGTTATTTAAAATACGTTTCATTTATTCATGAAAAATATGTATTTTTTATTATTCATAATTTAATTGTTTTACATCAGAAACTTTAGTTCAAATTGTGGTTCACTTTTTAAGTTATTTGATTACGTGCAAATAGAAAATTGTAAAAAACCATGAAATAATAATAACATATATTTAAAAGAAATAAGAGACAGCTGATTTCGTTGTATCCAAGAACACGGTAATTAGAAAAAACGGTAGGTATATTACCTACAAGGATGTACAGTAGACTGTGACGTCACATTGGGGAAATCAGCTGATTTGGTTATTCTATTAAATACTGGTAACTAAATTTACCACTTACGTGAAAATATTTTCTAGGTACCAAATCTGAGAATTTTTTATTAACTTGAATGTATAACTGCCGTCCGTTTGGAATAGAAAGCCGTTGATACGTTTGCTCGAACCACCCGCCCAGAACTACGGGCTAGTCAATATTCAAACTTACACTTTAGGATAAAAGTATTAAAACTTAAAAGTTTACTTGCCTGTTAGTATACCAAAAGCCAATATTTAACGTAAATTTGAAATAACTATTACATCCAGTTTCAAAGTAGTGGTCATACTAAATTTTCTAATCTAAATCACTCAAAACCCTTAAATGTTTATAGTAAATACACAAAAATACAAAACACGGAAAAGGGTAACATGTTAAGACCAAGTTTGTTTTGCTATGGTAACTTAAGAATTAACATTTTCCTGAAAAATGTATCATCACAGATAAAATATAAAAACTTAAGTTAGCATAAAGACAGCAACTACAATTGGCTGGTTATTCAATTTATTCTAGCTAGCCAAATAATAATCAGGTGATTATGTTGTTGATATGATCCAGAATCAATATTAACTTTATCAGTGTGTTAAATGTAAATACAAGAGTATGCTTGGTAAATATATAATTTCTCCGTTATAAACTACTGTAGCACAACAAACCTGGTCTTAAAATGCTCACATAACCATTATCCATGTTTTATTACTTCAATTTATTTCCTATAAAATTTAAGGGTTTTAAGTTACTGAGATTAAGAATTTTTTATTCCTACAGACCACTTGCCATAACACCCACTATTTCTAAAGCATTTGAAAATATAATTCATAAAACACTGTATTGTTTTCTTGAGATAGATAAATGTTTATCACCATGCCTGTTTGGCTTTTGAGCAGTATTTAGCACGGAATCAGCCGTATCCAATTCTTTAAAATCAATGATTTCTAGTCTTGACTCTAAGCAACACGCCTTAGGACATTTATTTGACCTCGGGAGAATGTTTTATGTTGTTGATCACCACATTCGTCTTGAACACTTGGAACGTTTGTGTACATGGTATGACACTTCATTGGTTTCAAACATATCCGCTGGGTCGTGTTTAGTATGTTAAAATTCGAGGTAAAAATAGGTGTCATCAACTTTCCGACTTTTCTGTCGTTTAAGTCTGGTATGCCTTAGGGGTCAATTCTAGGACCCGTTCTCTTTCTTATTTATATCAACGATCTGCTCCGTTTTATTATTGGTACAAATAAGAGTAAAAAACGTATCAACATTATCTCTATTTGCTTATGATACGAGTCTCATAGTTCATAATACTATTTATTTATTTTTAACTGAACTTCATTATTACTTCTTATCTCTTAAAATATTTTGAAGCCAAGAGACTCTTTCTTAAAATCTCAAAAACATCGATATTAGAGTTTCACTCCCAAATATCTTACAACGTTCCAGACCAGTATTATATTAACTATCAATTGGCCAACTGTAAAATATCTACTAAGTTCTTAGGGATTCACATCGACTCTGATTTACAGTGGGATTCTTAAGTACAATTCTTATGTAAGCAACTTAACTCTGCTACTTTCGTTTTGAGGTGAATTTCATCGTTTACTTCAAATGATGTTCTTACGCTGGGTTATCACGGAGCTTAGATATTGTTTGGTCTTCTGGGCCTTCGTAAGGCATTTTTTTTCGTAAAGCAGATTTTTTTTTGCAGAACAGAGCTCTGAGAGTTGACTGTGGGATGGAGCCCGTGGAGAGCTGTGCGGAGCGGTTCCGATCGAGTTGGATTCTTACATTACCTTCCCTTCTCATTTATCATTCTGCAGTTTTTTTTGTTTTTTTTTCTGAATAAGCACATTTTCTTCTCTGTAAATCATGCACGACTACAAAACACGTTTCAAATTCAGTTTAATTTAAAAAAAAAACACAAATTAAATAAGTAACTTGCTTATTGTTCATTAATGCTTATTAAATATTTTCAGGTACTCCTTTTTTCCTTGGTCCAAAAACGTTTCATTCACTCTCAATTCAGATTTAAAAAATTAAAAAGTTATGCTTGTTTAAAAAACACCGAAGAAAACACTTGATTGGGAAAGCTTTCTACAGCCTTCGAGAGGCTCTTGAGTCACTATTTTGTGTAATAGGCTTATTTAATATTTTATTCTATCCATGCATAAATAATAATAGTATTATTATATTACTTTGTACCTTACACAGAAAACTATGTAATGTTCAATTGTGCAATAATTTATTTATTATAAAATTTAGTATGGTTACCATTTTGTGCAAGTGATATTTATTTGTTATGTTTGCTGAATATTGATATTTTTTATACTAAAAGGTGTGTTAAGTTTTAAATTAACACCTTAATCTACTTCAAAGATACATAGTTTGTTATGAGAATTACAAATAGAAAGGCAGACGGAAAATTATTTACTAGAAATGTATTGTATATTTTGATTTGAATCATCCGGTGAAGTTTGGTTCTGTATGTCTGGATACCCAATCTCAAAACGCTGTGCATTTGAATCACTAGAAGCATTTTAAATCTCCAAGAAACTAACATGATGATAGTATAATAAACTCTATGCAGGGGAAACCATTTTATTAAAAAATGCGTATTTAAATACATTAAACATTTGCTATTTAACTAAGAAAGCAAAAACTAAGAAATTAACATTAAACACTTTTATACATAATTGATGTCCTCAGTCACATGCGAGGCCTGCTGGTAATCAGATGGTAACCCAAGGAAGTGGATAGTTAACATTGTCATGTTCTTAGACATGTAAATAGACAATCAGTACAATGTTACATAATTATAAGGTTAGTATAATACCAGGATAAGACCATAATTCATTAAAAAATTTGTCAGTTGCCACACATTGTAATACAAGGACAGTCTAATCATCTAGTATAAGTTTAGAAATCGATAAATATATTTACCACTTTCTAAACTTAAATAGTGAACAATATTATTAAAATTACTATTTTTATGCCACTATGTAATGTGGAAGGTTTGAGCCTGAAATCTATTACAGGTAGAAGGGGTTCGTTTGTAAACATTTTACACTCTGAACTGGGATAGAAAACTGATTTAAAATACATATTTTGATAAAATGCTTGAGCACATTAGTTGAGCTGATTATAAGTTAGACTTTCTCCAAAATGTCACTCAAATTATCCCCAGAACATGATTTTAAGGGAAAAATTAAGAACACTATGTGATATATGTAGCATTATTAATTTACTATCTACACTTTGGATGGAAGGAATGACCAGAAATCATATTATTGAAGATTAATCTAAATACAAAACGTGAAAAAAGTTTGTATGGATAAACTATAAATTAATTGCACTACGAGTATGTCTTTCAAGCATAATATTTGTCATATTTTCAAACCATATTAAAATACTTACTCTGTTCTATAGTATTACCACTGTACATGTATGTGTGGGTGGGAGGGTCATTACAATTGTACCTGTAAGGGTGGGTGAGAGGGTCATTACCACTGTAATACGTATTTATACAGTATTGAACCTTAAAAATGTAACTAAACACTATTAAACTACTAAACAAAGTACAGTTCACATAAAACAATACACAATACTGCCCTTGGAACTGTATGGGTAGTTTAAAATCATTGTTCTCTGATATCTCTATAATAATTAATTTCACAATGTGCTATTATTTCATTCACAAGTAAATTTTCATATTCTTACTCACCTTCTTTTGGGACTTGGTCTTTCGGGGCTGAAGTAGACAAACCGGTCGGCCGCTAGGTCCAGGACCTCCGTCCGGCCAAGGGGAGGGTCCAGGGTGTCCATGGGTCGGAGACGGCGGGGCTGTGCGAGCGCAGACAGCCGCCGAGATCCGACTTGCAAACAGATAAACCGCCATCCGCGCATTGGACGGCTGAGCTCCTTCGTTACAACGGACACTTCACTAGAATAGGCCCTTCAGCCTGCTCATTGTTCAGGTTCAAATGGATATGTAATCTATTTGTTGAACACTAATAAGAAACAGCGAGTTATTTAATATATTTTATGAGGTCATTAATAACTTAAAAATTAACCAATATTCTGTTTTAAATTAAACATTTTCTCATAAATGAGACTTTCGTTCATAACATATATAATCCCCATAAGTATACAGGAATAAACCCTTCATTTAGTATTTTAACTACTTTTTCAGGTTACATAGTTGCAGTACTTTTTCATTCTATCCCATAAATGAACATTTCTCATTAGTTCTCATGGGCACACATATCTCTATATGAACACTTTATTTGATAAATAAACTGCATACAATCAACTCAGTCGAGGATTTGAGATTTGTATTTTGTAGTCTACAAAATAAACAGTTAGCTATTAAGCAACATTACGTATTCTTAACCATACTTGGTGTATCTGAATAAACAGTTGGCTATTAAGCCACATTACGTATTCTTAACCATACTTGGTGTATCTGAATAAACAGTTGGCTATTAAGCCACATTACGTATTCTTAACCATACTTGGTGTATCTGAATAAACAGTTGGCTATTAAGCCACATTACGTATTCTTAACCATACTTGGTGTATCTGAATAAACAGTTGGCTATTAAGCCACATTACGTATTCTTAACCATACTTGGTGTATCTGAATAAACAGTTAGCTATTAAGCAACGTAGTATCTGAATAAACAGTTGGCTATTAAGCAACATTACGTATTCTTAACCATACTTGGTGTATCTGAATAAACAGTTAGCTATTAAGCAACATTACGTATTCTTAACCATACTTGGTGTATCTGAATAAACAGTTAGCTATTAAGCAACGTAGTATCTGAATAAACAGTTGGCTATTAAGCAACATTACGTATTCTTAACCATACTTGGTGTATCTGAATAAACAGTTAGCTATTAAGCAACGTAGTATCTGAATAAACAGTTGGCTATTAAGCAACATTACGTATTCTTAACCATACTTGGTGTATCTGAATAAACAGTTAGCTATTAAGCAACATTACGTATTCTTAACCATACTTGGTGTATCTGAATAAACAGTTAGCTATTAAGCAACGTAGTATCTGAATAAACAGTTGGCTATTAAGAAACATTACGTATTCTTAACCATACTTGGTGTATCTGAATAAACAGTTGGCTATTAAGCCACATTACGTATTCTTAACCATACTTGGTGTATCTGAATAAACAGTTAGCTATTAAGCAACGTAGTATCTGAATAAACAGTTAGCTATTAAGCAACGTAGTATCTGAATAAACAGTTGGCTATTAAGCAACATTACGTATTCTTAACCATACTTGGTGTATCTGAATAAACAGTTAGCTATTAAGCAACATTACGTATTCTTAACCATACTTGGTGTATCTGAATAAACAGTTGGCTATTAAGCCACATTACGTATTCTTAACCATACTTGGTGTATCTGAATAAACAGTTGGCTATTAAGCCACATTACGTATTCTTAACCATACTTGGTGTATCTGAATAAACAGTTAGCTATTAAGCAACATTACGTATTCTTAACCATACTTGGTGTATCTGAATAAACAGTTGGCTATTAAGCCACATTACGTATTCTTAACCATACTTGGTGTATCTGAATAAACAGTTAGCTATTAAGCAACATTACGTATTCTTAACCATACTTGGTGTATCTGAATAAACAGTTAGCTATTAAGCAACGTAGTATCTGAATAAACAGTTGGCTATTAAGCAACATTACGTATTCTTAACCATACTTGGTGTATCTGAATAAACAGTTAGCTATTAAGCAACATTACGTATTCTTAACCATACTTGGTGTATCTGAATAAACAGTTAGCTATTAAGCAACGTAGTATCTGAATAAACAGTTGGCTATTAAGCAACATTACGTATTCTTAACCATACTTGGTGTATCTGAATAAACAGTTAGCTATTAAGCAACATTACGTATTCTTAACCATACTTGGTGTATCTGAATAAACAGTTAGCTATTAAGCAACGTAGTATCTGAATAAACAGTTGGCTATTAAGAAACATTACGTATTCTTAACCATACTTGGTGTATCTGAATAAACAGTTGGCTATTAAGCCACATTACGTATTCTTAACCATACTTGGTGTATCTGAATAAACAGTTAGCTATTAAGCAACGTAGTATCTGAATAAACAGTTAGCTATTAAGCAACGTAGTATCTGAATAAACAGTTGGCTATTAAGCAACATTACGTATTCTTAACCATACTTGGTGTATCTGAATAAACAGTTAGCTATTAAGCAACATTACGTATTCTTAACCATACTTGGTGTATCTGAATAAACAGTTGGCTATTAAGCCACATTACGTATTCTTAACCATACTTGGTGTATCTGAATAAACAGTTGGCTATTAAGCCACATTACGTATTCTTAACCATACTTGGTGTATCTGAATAAACAGTTAGCTATTAAGCAACATTACGTATTCTTAACCATACTTGGTGTATCTGAATAAACAGTTGGCTATTAAGCCACATTACGTATTCTTAACCATACTTGGTGTATCTGAATAAACAGTTAGCTATTAAGCAACATTACGTATTCTTAACCATACTTGGTGTATCTGAATAAACAGTTGGCTATTAAGCCACATTACGTATTCTTAACCATACTTGGTGTATCTGAATAAACAGTTAGCTATTAAGCAACATTACGTATTCTTAACCATACTTGGTGTATCTGAATAAACAGTTGGCTATTAAGCCACATTACGTATTCTTAACCATACTTGGTGTATCTGAATAAACAGTTGGCTATTAAGCCACATTACGTATTCTTAACCATACTTGGTGTATCTGAATTCGTGGATGTACTTCAGGAACTGGTTTTAAGGTCCAAATAAAGCAAAAAAATCCTTTAAAGGTTTGTTCCAAAATGATTTTATTCCCAGATATACACCATTTGGCATTTTTAATAAACAAATTTAAACCTGTATGATGACTAAACAGATCAAGTTGAAATTATGTACATTACTAATCCATACAATATCAATTTTACCAAACTTAATCAACTTGTTACTGTAGTATGTTTCAAAATTGAAATTGAATAAGGATAGTTTATTTGAAACTGGTTCAATTTCCTTCTGGTGTATTGTGTAAAATATATTTTAAGTTTCATATCTTTGTTAGCTTAATATAAATCATAATATTAAAATAATCCTATAAGGTATTAACCCAAAGCTTAAACAATGCCTTTTAAAGAAAACTAAAATCTAAAAAGCTAAAAGATAAAAAAATTATTGAATGGTACGGTATTGTAGTGGAAATTTAGCGTGCTTAACAAAATTTCATTCTAATAGTTGAATATATTTCACTTTAAAATGGCCATATTTTTTAAAGAGGAAACTGTAACGAGTTAATTATTGTTTTTAAATGTTATCTATAACGAAATATTAATATACGACATTTGAAATAAGCCGTTAGAGTCATTCTACGGATATAAAATTATTTTGTAAAAAACAAAAAAATAAAAATTACCAAGGGAATAGGAGCATTTTATTAAATACATTTTTTGGACAGTGTTTCTTTATTTTGAAGCACCGAGAGTCTCTAGCCAATACATAATTGGGTAGAGTTCCAAAAATTTTAAATACTAATTTAAAACTTAAGATTCCCTTTAGAAATCTCGTATATAGTTCCATGTTTTTTATGTAATAGTAATAGATAGTGTTTTATTCTCTGTCTAATATGCCTTGGTGCATCATTTTGAAATCCAGAAGTTGAACAAACTTGTAACCTTATGGTATAGTTTCAGCTGCATCCTATATTCCCTAGTGAGCCATTCCCTAGTGTGACATTATTTGGTCACTGTCTAGAAAATAGAGAAAATCTTTTCCAATAAAAGAAAGTACAGAGTTTCGTCCAGTGGTCACGTTCCAATGTTTTATCTTCAACCTAGCTCCTCATATTTCTTCTGAACCTATTTTCTTCTAAAAATAATTATAATTAAGTACAAATATTCTCTTAAGAAACGTTAAAGATTTGATTATGTATTTTGTATGAATATCTCCAAATTTACTTATTAAAATAGACTTAAATTTAAAAAATGTATAAGTCTACATCACAATCTTGTTGTAAAAGTACAAAATACTATTGTAAACAATTTTGGTAAACTACACAATCACATTTACCTTCCTCCAACGGAGTTATTCACAAATCAAAGGTGAAATCGATCACATAATATTTTGTACATTTTGTATGGTATTTATATTATAATTAATTTGAATTGTATTTATTTGTATTCCTACGATTACTGTAATCTAATTTTAACTAGTAAAAAGTACGATGATTACCGTAATTGGTCTTTATTATATCTCATGAATACTGCCTGTTTATGTAAAATATCCTGTGTAACCATGTACTAATAAAGAAAACAAATGTTGCGAACTATTGTTTAATTAATAATGTCATACTCACGCCATAAGTTTATGTTAATGTTTTCAAAAAAATCTTTAAATTAGTGACATAACACCTATTCGCTCTCAACAACAAGGTAAAACATTTCTGAAACCAAGAGATACTCCAATCGGTATGGAATAGAGTTGACTGCCTAATGGTTTGACACAAAAAGAGCGAACATTTCCCGAAGAAGAGGTATCAAAATAACGTCTGTTTATTTGTTAAACCATATATATATATATATATATATATATATATATATATATATATAGATATAGTTGCCCTTATGATAATTATTTTGATTGATTATCCACCACGTTATTATCTAAGCTACATCAATATACACAGGGTTGGGCCAAAGTCAGGAATATATTTATTATTTTGAAAACTATTGAACGAAATATAATTAAACTTTGTACATCTATATAAAATTTCTTAGATGTTTATATAAAATTGTGTAAAAATATCTATAAAATTTAATCCTATTTCACAAGAGCACAGCAGGTATGCTTGTTACGAGGTTCTACAAGCCACACCTGGTCCCGTGTTAAGTCTGTGTGCCCACTGTGGACTCAGCAGCACAGCAGGTATGCTTGTTAGGAGGTGCTATAAGCCACACCCGGCACCGAGCTAAGTCTGTGTGCCCACTGTGGACTCAGCAGCACAGCAGGTATGCTTGTTAGGAGGTGCTATAAGCCACACCCGGCACCGAGCTAAGTCTGTGTGCCCACTGTGGACTCAGCAGCACAGCAGGTATGCTTGTTAGGAGGTGCTACAGACCACACCCGGCACCGAGCTAAGTTTGTGTGCACACTGTGGACTCAGCAGCACAGCAGGTATGCTTGTTAGGAGGTGCTACAAGCCACACTCGGTCCCGTGTTAAGTCTGAGTGCCCGCCGTGGACTCAGCAGCACAGCAGGTATGCTTGTTAAGAGGTGCTACAAGCCACACCCGGTCCCGTGTTAAGTCTGTGTGCCCACCGTGGACTCAGCAGCACAGCAGGTATGCTTGTTAGGAGGTGCTACAGGCCACACCGGTCACCGAACTAAGTCTGTGTGCCCACTGTGGACTCAGCAGCACAGCAGGTATGCTTGTTAGGAGGTGCTACAAGCCACACCCGGCACCGAGCTAAGTCTGTGTGCCCACTGTGGACTCAGCAGCACAGCAGGTATGCTGGTTAGGAGGTGCTACAAGCCACACCCGGCACCGAGCTAAGTCTGTGTGCCCACTGTGGACTCAGCAGCACAGCAGGTATGCTTGTTAGGAGGTGCTACGAGCCACACCCGGGACCGAGCTAATTCTGTGTGCCCACTGTGGACTCAGCAGCACAGCAGGTATGCTTGTTAGGAGGTGCTACAAGCCATACCCGGCACCGAGCTAAGTATGTGTGCCCACTGTAGACTCAGCAGCACAGCAGGTATGCTTGTTAGGAGGTGCTACGAGCCACTCCCGGCACCGAGCAAAGTTTGTGTGCCCACTGTGGACTCAGCAGCACAGCAGGTATGCTTGTTAGGAGGTGCTACAAGCCACAACCGGCACCGAGCTAAGTCTGTGTGCCCACTGTGGACACAGCAGCACAGCAGGTATGCTTGTTAGGAGTTGCTACAGACTACACCCGACACCGAGCTAAGTCTGTGTGCCTACTGAGGACTCAGCAGCACAGCAGGTATGCTTGTTAGGAGGTGCTACAAGCCACAGCCGGTTCCGTGTTAAGTCTGTGTGCCTGCCGTTGACACAGAAGCACAGCAGGTATGCTTGTTAGGAGGTGCTACAAGCCACACCTGGTCCCGTGTTAAGTCTGTGTGCCCGCCGTGGACTCAGCAGCACAGCAGGTATGCTTGTTAGGAGGTGCTACAAGCCACACCCGGTCCCGTGTTAAGTCTGTGTGCCCGCCGTGGACTCAGCAGCACAGCAGGTATGCTTGTTAGGAGGTGCTACAAGCCACACCCGGTCCCGTGTTAAGTCTGTGTGCCCGCCTTGGACTCAGCAGCACAGCAGGTACGCTTGTTAGGAGATGCTACTAGCCACACCCGGTCACGTGTTAAGTCTGTGTGCCCGCCGTGGACTCAGCAGCACTGTAGAAACAGTTTGACAGGAAAAAGTCAAAGAGGCGGCGAATAACACAGTTATCAACGGTATATGAAAGTTCGATAAGTGCAAAAATGGCTTTCCTGAGCTTAGGAAGAAGGTAATTTATGGGCTGGTTCCAAGTTAAACTGAAGTTAACCTCAACACTTAAAAGCCACGCACATGAAGCTGGACTGATAGTGGGTGGCAAATATGATGAGTCGATTTGTGGAGTTCTTCAAACCATTGAATTAAAATTAATGAACTAAGTTTTATCAGAATTAGTCTTTAAGCTGTTAGCTTGGAACCAGTCATCTGAAGCAGTTGGGTCTCTAAAATGTTGAAGAGGACCATATCGATTTTGTGAGAGAGATTTGTTGAAGTGTTGTTGGCTTACAGTATTACTGTTGAAGTTGTCGATAGCTTTGGGGAGGTTATTCATTGGCATAATCAAGGAAAAGCAGAGGACCCTGTATGGAACCTTGAGAAACGCCAGAGCTTGTTTTTCGAATGGTTTTGTGGAATTCGCAATCTGCAATCTCTGAAAGCGGTTTATAAAAAGATTAAATCCAACCCAACGGAAATCCATCAATCCCAAAGCATCAAGGCTTTTCAACCAAGATATCATGGTCAACGCAATAAAACACCTAGGATAGGTCACGAAAGATGTACTGCGGCCCATCCATTGTGGTCTTCACCCGATCCAAAAATTTCAGGACATCAACTGTTGTACTCTAACCTGTAAAACCCAAAATAAGAATAGCTTAGTAAGTTATACAAATTAAGATGACCATACATTCGTTCAAAAATAGATTTTTCTAACACTTTAGAAAAAGTAGGCAGCAGAGAAATTGGTCTGAAATTGTCAATAGACCGAAAGTTAACTTTCTTATAAATTTCTTTTACTATTGAGTATTTTAAAATTTAGATTCAATAGTTATTATAGGCATGATAGTTAGAAGTCACCAACCATAAACTAAATTGTTACTTGATGATACTTAAGTCAATGGAAGTAGCTTTGATGTGTATACAAGCCCTAGTCAGACAATGGTATTGTTCATCCATATGCATGAAATACTAATTACACACAGATCAACCGAACAGCATTACTAGTTCATCGCTTCTAGTCGCTTTGATTGGCTTCTATATTTAGAGCCAATTAGCAGATTACCATCAGATTTACACGGTTGATAGTCAACCAACAGTTTTACTCGTGATGACGAGGCTGAATTACCAAGTTATTAATTATGTTAATTATGTTTTACTTAATTAAATGATGTTATAGTATTCCTTAAAACTATAGGTAAGTCATATATAAATCATTATATAAACTAGGGAACACCCCTGCATGCTTCGCGTGCCAACCCCGACACCTCGGCTTTGGGCTGACAAGGCATGTGACTTTTGACTAAAAATAGTAGCTTAACTGTATAACGTAAAATCACAATATTAATTTTATTTACAGAATCTCACTTACACTATGTGTTACTACCAATTTATAGCACCCTATGGTATTACTAAGCCTATTTCTAACGTGTCATTTTATTTGTTTTTTTTATCAGCTGAAGGTTAAACTCATGGTATGATAGAAAAATGCATCTTTTTTTCTTTGCTATGATGGATCAATAGTACAATGTCACACATACAAAATAAACATGTTTATTTATTTAAAATACAGCTGTTATTAACTTACTAAAATCAACACAATGTTATCCTCATGTAACAATATTTTAGGGGCGATTTATACCCTAAGGAGTACTTTATCAAGGTGGAATTATTTTAGTTGTCTTATTTAAGAATTTAAAAAACAGCATTTGACTATATTGATTATTTAAAGTTAGAAAAAACGCATTTATAAATCATTATATTTGAGATGATTCTTAAAGTTATTACTTTAAATAATACTATAGTGTTTTATTTGTTTTACTACAGTTTAATATAATAAATACCATAATAATATTATAGTATCGATTATTATTTGTATTGATAATTACAATACATGATATATGTTAAAGATTGCCTTTGACTGGAGCCATTGGTTTTTACATTGAACCTTTATCACTATATATTTCTATTTCATGAAAACTAACAGATAATTTTTCTAATTTAAAATATACAGTACATTATACCCATATAGGACCAGCATTTCTCTATCAGGATGCTTTCTTTTGTGAGTTATGCGTTTATTGTTTAAACAGTAATTTCTTAATTATTACAGTATAATTAAGAAATGACTCTATTTACTAACTGGCAATACAGTATTTTATTTTATGGAAATTTAAAAATGAAATTTTGATGTTAAAATCCGACAAGCCCATTCAAAAAACCGAGGCCTTTACTCTGACAATAAATAAATAAAAATGAGAGCGAAGGAATATTGTAATAGCTTTTTTGAAGACTATTTATAAGAATTTTTAAAATTTTTATTAATCTTAATTGTTCAATTATGTCTTTAGGTGTATTTTGTAACTGTTGATATTATCCCATTAAATATTGATTTTCAACAAAAAATATGAATAATACCTTAATAATAAAAAAAACCTTAAAATATTAAACACAAATTTGATATTCTTTCCTATAACAAATAATAGTTTAGATATTGAACAAAAATATTTAAGGTTTAGTTCAGTTTTTAGGTTATTATGAGCTACCCAGTTTTTTATTGGGAAAATTCTAGCCGTGACCATGAACAAATGGTGGAGCCTCTCTTTTAACAAGTTGTACTTATTCTTTTAAGAATGTACCAACAATGAATTTATTTTTCTTGTTATTACTGCTAACACTATTTAGGGGGGAAATAGCTGCATATTCTGAAACGCTATGTAACCTAATAGCATTGATTTTATACATGTAAATGTTAAAAATGGAGTATAAAAATATCAGCTGTTTTTGTGGTCCGTTGTGGAGCTTTAGTGTAGTCACTTGTAAACGTAATGCAGTTTAAACCAGCTGTGTTTGTGGGCCTCACTAACTAACAAAATTACTGCCACAAATATTCCTATTAGATGGTTTATCTATTGTAGGTTTATATAATCAATGCTAATAGTAACTTAAATAAACCTAACCTAAATTGTTGTTGAACATCTTAATTTTATTTTTGTCGTAAGAAGAAATATCATATCATATTCGTTTTTGGGAGAATAAGCTCTCTAAGATAATGGGTATAGTAATTACATAATTTTCGGTGTTTTTTACATTTATTCATGTTATTATTTATTTTTGTGCAAACAATCGTATATATTTGCTATTGATTCTTTTCATGGTGTTAATATTGACTAGTTAACGAAACTCGTGGAAATCAACTGAATCTACATTTACTGAATCTACATTAACTGAATCTACATAAAAACAGCATGTTATTGCTTGACAGTGCATATGAGCACCACTACTGGATATATCCGTAGTTATTGTTTTATTGAAGTATGTTGAACATTATGTATTTCATCAAACATGTTAAATATTAAAATACCGTTTTATAATTCAAATTATGAAGTACTTTTAATTTATAAACATTATATCTTTATATCAAACAAAAACAGCAATGCAAAGTACTAGATTAATTTAGTAGATTCTGATTTAAATTGAGTTTTTTTGAATGTAAAATAACTCTATTCATTGCTATCTGTTCTTGACTAATGTAATGTTCTAGAACTATCAAAATTATATTTTAAAACGAAATAGCATAGGTCATTTTACTTGTCAAAGTTAACCACGATATTTGAGTGATTCCCGTTGTTCGTCTAATATTGCAACATAAACAATATCTTTTTTTAATAAATTTAAATACTTCTAGTTCACAAGGACTTGTAGGCCCAAGTTAACTAAGCATAACACGCGGTTTAGGTCTAGTATCTTGGAGCTTTATGTCTCCAGTCCAAAAGACTTTAACCACTGAGCTGTAATTTAAACGATAGTGTAGGTCTGTAATAAAATTCAATAAATTCTTAATTGAAATTATATAATATTTACTAGAAATATTATTATAAATTGGATGTCGGGTTGGATTTAAATGAACAAACTGTCCTTTTAAGAAAAATCAACCTCGATTAGTAACAATTGCAACAATAGTTTTACACGAATGACACTCATTCGTCAACAATATTCGTATATATCTTGTTAGTAGATTTAATACTAAAAAATCATGTTATATTATTATTGATATTATACGTAAAATCTATATATTTTACAATCACCTTAATGTCTTTTCTCGTCGTGGAAAGATAATAAAGGTGGTCTCACATTGTCTTTCCAATTTGATAGTGAATATAAATTAGTGTAAATGAACTAAAGAAATATATAAGTCAAATTTATATTGTAATATAAAAGTATACAATATATACTGTTTCTTTTTCTAGTTTAATTTAAAATCTAAATTAGTTTAATTCATATTCATCTTTCTATTATTGTATATACTGTAAATTATTTTAATATATAACATTTTTTGAGACAGTCCATTTTGTGACGGCCTGGTGAGTCCCAATTAAGATATTAGTAAACTTTTTCTAAGTTTAGATATGATTTGATGGCTCTTAAAATGTAATATATAATTGGCTAGGGTTACCTATGCTATTTAATACAAGAATACATAAGCCAGAGATATAACAATTTCTAATTACAGACAGAGATTTCAATTTAAATATAGGATAAATATGTAAATTTGGTTTAATGCATAGTTTTAGTTTAATGTACCGATTAATTTTAAAGTTTACCAAATTTTCATCGTACAAGATTTTGAAAATCTTTAGGAGTATATCAATCATGAATTCTATTCGTATTTAAAAACGCTCCTCGAAAAATATGTAGTATTTTTATATACATCAAGTCCTGTGTTAAAATAACTAAGCAAGGAAACGAATCTAGTGAAAAGCATATCTGGAACAGAGTCTCCCTTTTATTGTTAGTCACTTAGTCATATATATCTATAAAGTATTATAATATTAATATTCAAAAATGAATTATTGAAGTTAAATTTACTGATTCAAAGTTGAAAATATAATTTAGTGACTACCTTAAGACTTTAAACTCACAATTTTTATGTACTTAAAACATGTATTCAATACAGTGTTGTATTCGTATAAGACACTCAATACATAACACAAGCGGGCTGATGTATAATATCTTATTAAAGTATTCTCAAGAGGAAACCTATATGAGACATAATGCCAGTTGAAACTATACCAAACAACCCAAATGGAAGAGTAACCAATAATGGGGCTCTGCAACCTAAATCTACATGTAGGGTCACTTGTGGATCCTCAATGGAAAACAGTAACACTTACCTAGACCCTATCTCTACCTCTACTCTACATAGTACCTAAAGGGACAACATTGTTACGTTTTCCATATTTGTTTCAAATTACGCTTAGAAAATAAAAATAAAATAATTACAAAAAAAGTTAAATTATTTATCTATTTTAGGTTATCTTACTATGGAAGGTAGATTATTTTATATTATTTTATCTCATTATACTGAAATTTAAAAAAAAATAATGTTTAAGTATAGTTTTACATTAACACAATCTTTAAAAGTTTCTTCGATTACAAACACTTTTATCTATTTTTATACAAAGAATACCTAATATTTAGTTTTAAAAATTGTGAAGCCAATTAAAAAAAAAAAAAATGGTCGGTAGCGTAGTTGGTTCAATTCTAGCTTTATGTGCTAAAGGTTGTCAGTTCCATCCCAATCAGAGTCAATAAATTTTAAGAAGGATCAGCTGATAACCACCGGCTGTTCATTTGTCATTGGGCTATTAATTAATGACACTTTCTAAGGAATAGTCGGCCTTAGTTTGTAACAGTAACTACATTCGCTCATTTACACTAATCACACTCATTCGAAATCTATATTCGCCCATATCTTGACGATCGGCGTCTTATGAATAAATAAAAAAAATAAAAAATAAAAATAAAAAAATATACAGGGGTATTTAATTATAGCAACGTATAAATGAACTTTGTTGTAAAGTTGATTATAAAACAAGGTTAACTTACGTTTATTATAATGTTATACAAAAGTTTACTTTATTAATTTTTTTACTATTTTTTATGTAGTTAATATATAATAATGATACATGGTATAAGAAATTTACCCAAAAGTGATCATTTTAAATCACAATTATGTTATATACCGGTTTTTACGTATTGCAGAGTAAGTTGTATAGTTTAAATAATTGTTTTTGGTGCATTTTCAATGAACTTGTAAAACTAAGCTGAGAGACTTTAAGAGCTTAAGAGACCATTAGTTTATAAGTTATATAGACAGTTTATAAAATAGTTACATATTTAGTTATGCATATTCCAGAATCTATTGGAGTATATTTACTAAACTCTGCGTAAGTGGAAATTATACATGAAACCACGCATATACAGTCTAAAAAACACGATACATACATCTTACCCCTCACGCTAAAAATAGCCGTTTCGGTCTAACTGTTGAGTCTAAAATACATAAACTTGTTCATTGTTGAAATCCACTAAGAAATGCATTGACTTATTGTGTAGAAAGATTGATTATACATATATTTCGTGTCGTCTTACAAATCCTGGATATAAACTTGGATGTGCATCGTTAGATCAAACATAAATAAGTTATTTTCAGGACAAAAATTAAATATTGACAAAGGCTTAGATTCACACATAAGAGTAACGCAGTTCCCTATCCTCCATAAATAACTTACTATAAGTCCACAAAGGCATGTAATAGAATGGTTAACAGAAAATTACTAAACTCATTAAATTGTAACGATTCTATTTATTTAACAACGTTTTTTTGCAGCGTCCACAAGCTATAGTGAACATGGAACCGTGAACAATAGAATTACTAATTTCGTTATTGGAACTCACAGCAAGCCGATCCATAATGAATACTAGGTAAATTCCCTCCTACCGATACCTTGGTGGGATATTTGTAGAGGTAATTGTTTGGTAGGTGAAACGGTTCACTGTAATGTGTGAGCACCCCATTGTTTGTGTGAATATTTGTTTTAGTGGTCTGCTGGAAAATAATTATTGTATATTTCTGCCTCACAAGTACCTATAAGGTAGCGTTTCAGGGAAAGTTTATAAGAAGACAAAAAATGCAAGTATAGTCAAAGTCAATCTGTAGTTTTTTTTAAAGTCTTTTTGATGTTTATTTACATGTATATCGATTTTATTATTACACATTTTTTATGCGATATTTCATGCCGAACTACCTATAGGGGTGCTGAGGCTTACGGAAAGTAATATAAAAATATAAATGTTGTGTTTGTTTCATGGAAGCACTGAATATATCCAATAAATTTATAATCATGCTTAATCGATAGTATGTGAGTAATAATAAAAGTACGTATTAATCAATCGTTAGTCAAATTAAACAAGAAGGCCATGTTTTCTATACCAATTCAGTAAATACAGTTAAAATATACTCTTTACCAGAGATGATAGTTCCCAAAACGAGATGGAGAATTCTTGGCTACAAAATTCCGTATATACAAACTGATGGCTACACAAAATCATCTGTAAATACTGGTCATGAGGCCGTAGAGCTATAACTGTCAACTGTTTAATATGAACTAGGAGATAGTTAATTTATGTGATTAAATGAGCCTAAAACTAAAAACAATCACTGACCATCACCAAGTTATAAATCCAAATAGTACTATCTGAAAATTACAAGTAACTTTAAAACAAAATAAAGTCATCTTCAACAAAGATTATATTATTTAACAACAATGCAAATAGTTATCAAGGAATTTATTATTCAAAGTGTGTACAGTTGTTGGTGTTTACAGAATTTAAGGCAGTGTTAAGTTGGTGTTTACTAAATATTCAATAGTTGGACAATTTACTTTGGTAATGTACAGGTAGTTTAGAAATGGCAAATGTAGCCCTTGTTCACAAACTAAGCAACATGACACATGTGCCAGTACTAGGTTATGTACAACGTTTATATTTCATACTTATAAACATAGAACATATGTACAGATGAAAATAACTTGCTAAATACTGAGAGATTAGTAGCTCCACTTTCATGACCCTCATTTTTTTATCTTTGTAACTGTACACAAGGTATATAGTTTGGATACTTGAACTTAATTTTAATGTACATTTGCAGTAGATTTAGATTTTAAATTGCGTATATTGTAAGCGTTTTTTACCTTACATTTAGTTTTGTCCCCAAGTATGGATATTTTATCAGAATATAATGTCGATCCAAGTGTTATCTAAGTGTCGATCCTGTGCATAATCTCAGATCAGTATATTTATGTCGGTATAATTAGATGAAATATAAACTTAAATGTACAGTTTTAGTTTTTTACCAATTATTCTTAATAAACTGATATCCACTTTTAAATAAATTGCTGAATGGAAATTATCCGATTTGATTAATGTCATAATGAGACTTCAGATAGCATTTAATTAATTGAAGGACACGAAGAAAAATAACAATATAACATAAGATGCTATAATTATTCGTATCTGTTATATCTGGTGAATAATGAATATATACACATTTTTCACACATAAGAGTAACGCTAATTGTTTATTATTATTTCTTTGATAAAATACAGGCTTTGATAATATTGATATAACCTTTGGAACCCTTTAGGATTATAAATTTATCAATAAGGACGATTGGAGTTATATTTTTAAAGAATTTGAGCATGTGCTGTATATGCTTGGCCTCTTGAGTGGATTCATGTCTTTCAGCCGCTATATCCAATATAATTGCATTATAGCTTTGAATTCTAATAATAAAGAGCATGTTTGTAGGTCGAGAGGGTTCAAAGGCACTATGTGTTGTATTAGGTTTTCTTTATGTAATCATTTAAAATACACGTTCAAAAATATTTATATTTTTTTGGCAAACCCCTTTAACTTAGAAACAGATGTTTTAGTTTTATATATAAAAATATATATTTTCCCAGATCAATATAAGTTGCATTATATACTCGTAACTTTTCCTGTTTAAATCAATGTTAATTCAATATTTAAATCATATGTATCAACTTAAATGGGACTAATACCTCGTCGTTAATCTAAGCCCAATTTGGGGAAATGTCTAGTTCTACATTTATTTGTATTTTATACTATACACTTTAAAACGGGGTTTCTTTTAATGATCATTTCAATACTAAAAAAAAATTAAACACTAAAACATATCGCTGAAAAAAAATTGACTTAAATCGATGAAAAAGAATGAAACTTTTATTATCAAAGGAAAAACACATATTATATACCTCTTACAGCTGATACTAAAACAATTTGGGTTACTACTTCATTAATTCAAATTTGTTTTATTTATGCAATGTTTATTAAATAACATAAAAAATAACCTAAATTTGTGAGTTTCTATGACATATAGTTTAATGTTATAGCATCAAATAATTATCCTTTCCATGTACGAATAAAGGAATTACATTTAAAAAATGTAACATTAAAAGTTACATTGAACTTCAAGTTATTTTATAACATTGATTAACTGGATTTGTAAGAATGCAGTATATATTTATTTTGTGCAATTATAGTATTCCTCAAGTTCGCAATTCCATGTCCTTTCCTGAATTGGATAGTATAAATTATGAATTAAAAATTCATAAATAATAATATAACATCTTTATTCAAGGCGAAAACTTTTTAAAATATTACATCCATTACGTTAATTTAAATATTACCTCCCATAAGTACACATAAACCACTATAACTCATAATTTTACATAAACTAATCTTTTTAAAGTAAAAAACTAATTTAATAATGAGAATAAGGAAAATTATGATGCAAATAGACACGGTAATAAAGGAGCCGAGCCACTCTTGTACGTATCAGGACGCGTTCTTTCATTTATGTTTAAACATTATTGAGGGCAAAGCTGTCAGCTGAATGGGGAATATTCAATTTGTCTTGGCATCATCAGAGGCTGTTCCCTCTGCTTTTTTGTTGCTAACAAGCAACATCTTTGTAACTCACTTTTATAACTAGTCGTATTCTTCAATTGACATTACTTTTACGTGGTTTTGTAAGTGTTCACTGTCGTCTGATTTGACGTTTATCATATAACACAAGTAAACTAAAAACATCTTTCTGTTCAGGCCTAATGATTGTAAGCCGAAACAATAATGGTGTTCATTTATAGATTAAACAAAAAGTGTATTATTGAAAATTGTAGCGCTGACAATATTACACGAATACTATTTAATTCCACAAATTGTTCAACAGTTATAAAGTTCTTTTGAATAATTTTATTCAAACACTATGTATTGTAACTGTAGGTGTGTTTAATTTAATGTTGGACAAACTAATATCGTACTTAATTACTTTTGTTTCTTAAAGGAATATTGTGAACATTTATTTTCATTTAAACACAATGTATATTCTATAATGTTTAATTTAACTCAAATACACGATAGCAATAAACGTGTTGTAGTGGTATTTCTATAGATTTTACCCAAAATATGAGATTAAATTTGCAAATAGTTGTAAACTTACTTTATTTGTGCTTTTAAAAAAATTAAATAGACTTCGACCAAGTATTGCATGCTAAATTTTCCTGATGACGAACTCAAATTACTAAGGAGTTTAAAATGAGATGTCAATGTGTTTTAAACCAGTTGTGGGATGATGTTACGTGAATCCAACTTCATCTTAAATACGAGTGAGGATACGTTTATTACATCACTACCCCGATGTATCATGTGTCTAAGAAGGAAAGCTCGTAAAATACTGAGACAAATATTTACCAATAATAGATTGTAGTTTGACTAGAAGACTAAAGTCTTTTCGCAAAGAAGACAAATACTCTTCCGCTCAGGTATTTCCCCCACCCACTCGCCCATACACGTACGGTGTTATTGCCCCACTCATCTACCCATATATGCAGTGATATTTAACCATCTACTCGCCCATACACGTGTGATAGTGTTGAACCACCTACCTACCCATACAGGTACCGTGATTTGTCCACCCACACAAGTAGGATGGTAAGTCTGTAGGTGTGTGGATTGGTGGGAAATCCAGTAACACTGTACTTAGTCGGCGAGACACAAGAAGTCCTTTGAAATTCTTGCCTCTGTGATATTGAAGGCACTTATTTCCATCGAAACAGCACAAGTTATGTATTGAACCTGTTGAATTACTAATTATGATTTGTACACTATATGGCTTGTACTGTTTCGATATAAATAAGTGCCTTAATATCACGGAGGCAAGAAGTTCGGAGGAATTCTTGTGTCTCGCCGACTATAATTGAGTGTGTGAGACGGATAGTAACAGTGTAGGTGTTTGATTGGTGGAAGGGCCCGTTACACACTTCACATGATTGGCTTGGTAAGTGTGCCAGTAGCAAAGTAATCTGTTGATCGTTGAAAAGGCTAGTAGAAATGACCGTAAGCAGATAAATCGGAGGGCCAGTAGCTATGAACTTGTATGGTTTGAAGGCCATTAGTGTACGTGCCCTTCACTATGTACGCGATCAATATACAACATTGTGTGTACATCATAATATTTCTGCAACAATATAGTATACTCCTCTGTACAAATATGAGTGGGCCACTACAACAGCGCGTGGTTTAACGTAACGTATGTCAACAACGGTACGTGTATGTGTTTGTAACGGCCAATGCCACATATAAGGGTGGGTTACAGAGTCTTAATGATTACCGTACGTGTTCGGGTGTGTGGGAGGGTCATTTACCTTCTTACGAGTTGCTATCTTCTTTTTACTATTTTTGCTAAACTGCTAAACAAACTTCAAACCATACTAATGTGTGACTATATGTTTATCTAAATAAAAGAGTATACAATAAATATTTGAAAATTGAGCTATAAGGCGACAAATTATTGGGCTTTCTAATAATCACTGTGATAAGAATACCCATGACGTTTGTTAGTGTGTGCGTATGTCAAATTACTACTAGTAGTTCTAGATTTGTGAATAATTATAGTTACTCGCATGAAAATAATATCGTGAGGTCTGTTTTTTATACTTGTGAGGCATATAGTACTAGGATATTATTGGATATTGAAAGAAAGCATACGTTGAGTATTGGTTTATTTTATTTGTATTAATTTGCTGGTTTAAGAATTCATATGTTAATTTATTTTTGACTTGCACAAACCTTTCTTCTAGCAAAATGGTAGTTATACAAGAAACGTGAAAATTTATTATTGATTTAGCAACAATTAGGTAAATGAAGTATAAATAGTAATTTAATTTTGATAAAAATTAGTATTTCTTCAAAATACATCAATAAAGTTAATACGGAAGTAAAATTTAAGTATATGTGTACTCGGAGGTTAATTTTTTCAAACTGAAATGTTTTGTAAAAGTAAAATATTTCATTAGGTTGTTGAATATTTAGAGGTGAGCTGATATAAAACCTAAATGTTTACAAACAATTTCCTTCTTGCTAAATATTACATAAGTATACGCACATATAAGAATAATAGTCCTAGATTTAATCGAATGTTAATATTTGTTCACTTCGTCATATTCCATTTTCTGTTCTCGAATTATACACGATTACAGATACATTTTAATAAGATTTCAGTAATAAAATCACACAAAGTTTATAAATCTAAAATATGGCTTGAGTTACGAAATAGGATTGAGCTCATTGATTGTTGCCTTTATTGATTTAGATATAAATTGTTTTAAATAAAATATTTGCTTGTATTTACTCTGCAATTTAAATTGATAGAATCACTTCTTTCATGTCTGTTTATATAATTTATTTGTTTGTTTGTTGTTATTAATTGCAGCTTTCCAACTTTTCTGGAATTTGGCTGTGATAAATTTCTAGTCCTGTTTTTGTTTCATTTTACGAGTAAAAAAGAACGGCCAAAATATCGCGTTAACGTAGCTTAATATACTAGTTTACTTACATAACTCTTTAAACACTAAGTAATATATTTCATAAATTCCCATTGTTCAATTTTTATAAAAGCATCCCATCAAAAAAGACATATTACTGTTATAAGAATGTATACTAAATTTAGACACTAACATTTTAACAACGACGTCGTCTTAAAAAGTAATGTTCATCAATTTCTGTTATTTGGTTCATACAGTAATATGAAACCACTACATTTATGTATACTTTGTGAAATGTTATTGTTATATTATCCAAAAATTATTTGTTAATTAGGAGAAACTGAAATTTGTATTTATATTATTCCAAACATAAATGCTAATGTTAATGCTATTTAATATTATTGGTAAAATATATACAAATTAAATAATAAAGTACGATTCAGAGATATTCTATACTTTATAGCACCTTTTCATACTTTTGGAAGAAACACTTGTATCACCCTCATACGGAACCTTAAAAAACAAATGAAATATTTTTTGTTAATGATTAATAATATACTAGTGCATGAAAATTAGTGTAATATAATTGTTCTTGTATTTAGCTCTTCATTGATTTGTAAAGGAATTGTGTCCATTTTTAGTCTTCATTTTTTTAAATGTATAGCATATTTTAGAGGCTCACTTGATTTTACTATTTATCTCTCCAATAACACAACAGGCTTGGTTTGAGCAGGTGACCATACACAAATGTAGAAATGTTAATTCCATTCCATTAATTCCATTTATACAACTTAAACCTTAGTTTTGAAAAAAAAATTTTGCTTAGTGTTCTTTATATTGTATATGTGAAGAGATCTCCTATCTGATTTACTATAATTAAACAGCATCAAATTTATAACATACCATATTTAAATGGACTTAAATTCTTGAGGGCTTATTAACACAGACCTGGATCATAATTTTAAGTTTTTTAAAAATATCTTTAAAGATTTATATCATGTTGTATAAACTTACTATCTTGGTTTATAGATAATAATATTTATTTTAAACATATGAATAATTAAGTATTTTGACATTAAAACAGTTTTTGCTCTTATAACAACAAAACTGTACTATTTTTTTCTTGTAAACATATAAATTAATAATGTGTGAGTGATTTGATGTTCTTATATGAGTTTGAATTAGGTTTGTTAAATTTAAATATTTAATAATTCTTCTCCTTCAAAAACATAACATGTACATTAAACTACTGTATTACTGTAGTAATATATCAAAGTGATTAGTTTAAGCATAGAAGTGCATAGTTTGGAAATTCAAATTTTACAAACTAAAAAAAGGTTTTTTCTGTTAAATACTGAGATAACTACTATTATAATTGCTTACTCTAGCCTACTTTTTTGTCCTAAATAATATGTGAAAATTATTTAATTCCATTTATGTGCATGTAACTAACGTAGTACTTATTGACAAAGCACTGAGTGACGGATATAATCGGTATCCTCTCATAACCGTAACGTGAACTAATTGATAGTTACATATTTTACGAGAATGAACAAGTCAAAAACTTGTTACATTTAACTCAATCATACTTATTTAGTCATGAAGTTTGTCCGCTGAAGTAATTTTCTCCCTTTAAAACACATTTTCACAAATAATCTCCTATAACTCTTTCATTTTTTTAGGAAATGAAAAGTTTCACGGCACTCGCGTACTCAACTTGTACGAGACTCAAGTGCGGCGTACGGAGTCAGAGCCGAGGTAGGACTGAGCTTGAGGGTGAGTGGCTTCCCCCACCCACTCATGTCAACCCACACCACCCACCACTGATCCGTGGCCTAGGTCGGGCCAGAAGGTGCTCCTTCATCATTCAACATACCTGACCCAGTGCACCTCTAATATGTCAACCTATATATAAGTTCTCATGAATAAAACAATCTTTCCGCAACGATATTTGCTGTATAAAAGTGGACCCTATTGTACCGAAATATGCGAGATATTTTACCTTCAGTTTTATTTACTTTTTACTAGAAATTCAACTGAAACTTGCTTTTAAAAATGCATGAGTTACAAGTACTAAGTCCTTTCTTAAAATTAAATATAATTAAATATACATGAACGTGATAAAACCATAATTATGTTTTTATAACGAAAAAAATAAATACTATAAAAATAACTGTCAGTAATAGGAACTTTGCAATATTTAATTTTAACACCCAAACAAATAGAGTTAGACTTAATTTAAGCAATGGCCAGAATATATGTTGTTCAGTTGTACTGTACATTACTCACGTTTCACGTTAAACTACGGAATAAAATTAATTATGCTAACAACCCTTTCATAAGCCACAATAGTATTTTACACAAACTTAAATACTCAATTAAAAGATTTCTTAAAAAAAAAAAAAAAAAAAAAAAAACTAGTGTTTGTGTACTCCAATTTGGCTTTTAGAGTAGGTAGTGTAGGATAGTTTGAATATTTCCAATATAAAACATTGTTTTGGTACCATTTAAGTGGCAAAATTACTTAACTTATGAAATAATTAATAACAAACAAATCAAATAATTTTTCCATTTAAAATAAAATACTCTATAACTATGATATTGTTATTAGAAGTGCATCTGTCTTTTGCAATTATATCAAGTCTACATCATTTATGATATCAAAGATTAATGGTTTCAGATAAATTAAGATGAACTAAAAAATTCAGAATTAGCCCATTAATAGCACTCATGAGAATAAACTTAAATTATTAAAACATGTATCATTTACTGAATTCGTTAAATTTTGTTATTTTTTCTTACTTTTTAAATTTTAAATTAACAAAAAGGATTAATGAAACATTATATCAAAATGAAAATTATTTGGAGTACCTTATAACCTACATATGTCGATGATGCGTTTATAATAAAGCTTTCCTATCCTTAATGACATAGTTCAATAGGAAAAAAGGGCAACGGACGTCGAAGTAACTGACTGTTGTTGTTACTAACCTTTTGCTATACAATAACGATCTGACTTGTTCTACTCTACCATGACCTACGTAATTTTGGGGGCAAAACGTTACTAGGCCTAATTATTACTTTGTCCAATTGAGTAATTACTAACTGAGCATATTCTCAGCGATACACTCAGGCCAACTTGTCAACATAATAACATTTTTAATGTCTTGCTGTTAAAAAAAATTCCAGGTTTTTCCTGCGAACTGTTTACTTTTCATTTTCAACTAAAGTGTAGTGATATTTGGCTGAACATATTCTCCCTATAAAAACTTGGTATAACTTTATATCAAACTTAGTACATATCATGACATATTTCGCGTAATAAAGATTTAAAAATGTATTCATAGCTAGGCCCATTATAAAATAACAATATATTTGAAAATAACAATAATGCATTATTGAATAACATATATACTACCACTACTTATTATTGAAATTATTGTTGTAGGTCAAATCAATCATAGAGTTGACAGCTATTGGAATGCATTTAAACGTGACCAGATACGAAATTAATAATAATTATGACCTTATTTATATAGGCACGATTTATTGTAGTGTACGTTTTAGGAAATATCATAGAAATTAGCTTACAAACGAGCCAATAGAAAAAAGGAAACTTAACCTGGAAAGGCTTTATAATAAATTTTCGAAGTAACCTTATTCTTTTGATAAATAATTTGTTAATAATATATAAGCTATATAATTCTATTGTATTATTAAAACTCACACATATAGAAATCGTTTATCATCCCTAGTCTTAATACACTCGAATGTACTGAAAATAATTGCAATCTATGTGCATAAACAGAAATGTCAATTAAACATAATCGAAATTGTACAAGTAAATATGGCTTTTTAATTTTATTTTGGATAATAAATGTCCAGTATCTGTGATTGAGTAAGTTTTCCGCTCAAGTTAAAATAACTTTCCTTTTATCATGTTTAATTTTTTTTTTCATAATCAATCTACATCCTTATGTTAAATATTGTTTTGTTACTGAAATTTTTTTTATTTGAAATGAATGCATTATGATAACAAACTTAGTAGATTCGTCATAGATTTTTTCTGTTGAAGCTGGAAATGTAAAAGAGTTAGAACATTGTTTGGTATCAAATCTCATTAAACAATATTCGTAACACACATGAGATTCATAAATACCGTGAAAACTTTGTACCAAGAAATATTTACATAGTATAAAGGTAGCACTGTAAAGATGACTCCACCATCCTTATAGTTCCTGACATAAAACGGTACTTGAATAGGTTTCTTGAATTGACCTGGAGAAAACGTTTGGTTATAGTTTATAAATAAAGTACCACTTACGATTGGTCTTACAATAATCAATCAAAAAAAAAAAAAAAAAATCACGCAAAGGTTTTCGTATACTATTTAAATTTAATATAATATATTTAATTACGCTAATGATTTTCGTATTTATAAATTGTAGAACGTATGCAAAATAAATTTTAATTAAAGGTTATTTCATTAATAATGCATAACTCTGTATGATAGTATATTTTTTTAACTAAGTCTACAAATTTGCTATTTTAAAACCATAAGTTAGGTTCATTCTAGTCTTTTTGTCTCAATCGTACTGTACCGTTTCAATTAATTTCATTTCTTAGATATAAGAGTCAGTTCTCTGTTATGTAACTTGGCCCTCCTTCGACGTAGAAAGACACTGCGAAACCTGATTATTTCCAACTTGTCGGCTCTTGCAAACATCGTTATGTAATGTAGAAAGTGGGGGTGGACAATGCTAGAAACCAGCCTGCCTCTGAGCAGTTCTACGTCACGACTCGAGGCGAGCGTTTGTGAGGTAAGAGAGCTACTTCACTTTTCTATAGCGATGTTTGTAATCCACAAGGGTCTTTTAAAAATTTTAATTTTGTTTCATTCTATTTCAGGTAAAGATTTTAAAAGATAAATTTTCTAATCATGGTTGTTTTATTATTTCTGTTACATAGGACATATGTTAGCTAGAGGATCACGAGTTGACGGACTTCCGAGCTCAGTCTAATATACCCCCTTATGTTTAGATTTCGGTGGCCCTAATAAATATTTTAATTTTAAATAATAATAAAGAAAATGTATTGTATTAATGTAAAGGTATTTTTTATTTACAAATAGGCTTTAATGACAACAATAATTAAAATGTATGTTTCACGCCCACATGTGTTATTTTAATTTTAAATCTTATATACCTCTTCAAATGAAGCTACTTATATGTGTGGGGTAAGTAGTGGTATAATACTAGCATTAAATAACACTTTCATATAAAATATTAATAAAACTATGGCAACTGTTATTTGAGTTACAATTGTTAAACCATTACTTTTATTATCTTATTCCGTAGCCTTAAACCGTTGATGTCATTATAATAACTAAAGCTTCCAGAAACGAACGCATCTAGGTGTTATTAACAATATTTACATTACCAAACTATTTCGTCCTTCGGGTGGGGTTTAAGTTGGTTACGTATGTATCGAACTGAAGACTTACCACTTATTGTCTTGAATGTTAGGTTTGGTATGTATCTGCTGGCATCTTTTCAATACAAAAGTGCATTGTGGTTAGGTTTGGTGCGGTATTTACCTCAGAACTATGCAGGTTGTTTGTTTTTACAACAGATAATCATATCAACAATTAATTGTCGAATTGGTATTACCATAGGGCTTACATTGACACTTTTACAGTCCCTTGGGTGATGCCCTGATGGGATTTTAAAATAAATATAGGACTATGTGTTTACCAGACACCCTAACAATATCCATGCACACACAATGTTTTCGTATTTTTATAGATGTTTCATGCTTCATTCATACAAATATATATGAAATAAGTCACACATTTGTTTACGGTTTAGTTGAAACCTTTAACTACATATTAATTGAAGTAATTTGTCACGTAAAATGTATACATGTAACGAATGTTGCATGTTTGAGAATGTTTTCATTTATTTCTTAAAAGAAACATTGAGTTTGAATTGAAAATTCATAATTTATTTCAGCAGATATTTCTCCTGGCCTAATAGCACACACAGAGCCTAGGTTGTTATTCACTTGCCCACCAACAACAAATTAGGTGTATACAATTACAAAAAAGAACACGAATAATAAATACAATAAAATATCACGATGATAACATCTTCCAACAAGTTTGTAAATTCAAACAACAACAACTAGAAAATCTTAAAATTGTTGTAGAAATAGTTACATAAGAAGCTTAATGTATACATTAAAATAATGGTGATAGTAATATAAAAATTTAAAAAACACAATTTTTAACGGTAAAAAAATTAATAAATAAAATACATGTCAAAAATTAATTTTACATTTCGAACTATGTATATATCTCATCCACTTCATTTATCTTATTTAACGGAAACCATATAAATTATTGAACAATTGATTTATTTAAATATATGTATTTTTATGTATCTTTAAAATTCATTTTATAAATATAATTTTCTATAAGGAGTTCATGTATCATGGAAAATATTACATCTTTGATAATTGTATTAAAAATTATACAGAAAACATTGAACATTGAAAAGAATGAACATCGATGTAAAGTAATTTACTCAAGAGTTGAATGAACAGGGTTCACAACGTCATATTTCAATTATTTAAATATGGTAAAAATGGTATTCTAATTGGCTTCAGTGAACTGAATACAATTATACTCCATTTATTGTATTGGGAGAAGCACAATGCCAACCTAATTGGTCCCTTACTCTATGTACCTGAACAATGACGGCACTAATTACATTGTCCAATCACATGTAGGACTGCACATCTTGTTAAACAACTCTGTTTCATGCTCTCTGACCATCTGGTATCGATACTGTTTCGTCCGACTACAGTGTTCATTACTTTCCTGCAAATACGAATATAAAGGTTTATTATTAATCTATAGTGTTTACATTTTATTTAAATCACATGTAAAAAAAACTTTATTTTTAATTTTATATGTTTAGAGTAAATTACTTAAAATATGTCATCATCATTTTAACTTAATCAACTTAATCACTTGTTGGTTAAGTTAATATTTAAAATGTAACATAGTTTATATGTTTTTGTAGTAAGTATGTACAAGTTTTTTGATCGCCTATTGATATTTGGCTTCTTTTTAGAGGATATATTGATATGCTCATTATCTGATACTAACAATAAATACTATTTGCATTGAATAATTAAAAATGTTTATGGTAAATTACATGTACATTTTTATTCACTAATCCCCTTCATTACATTTAACTGCTCCGTATGGTTACTTGTGACATTTCGTGGAAAATGTCTGTAGTACACTATTATTTTGTTAAGATAATTTAAATATTTGTTTTAAAGAAAAACTACTGAAATGCAATATAGTTGTTTTTCACTTTGGAACAGGCTCTGCTTTTTTCCCTCGTCACGCCACTCTTTATGCGTAAAGCTGTGTCAATTAAACACAGTAACTACACTATGAAACATTTAGGTTAGAGATCAAATCTTTATAATCTAAATCTTGTCCTCTGACACAAACTAGTTTTCTCTTGACCCATCACATCTTTTATGATTTATATTTTTTAATGAAATAAGCAATTTCGGATTTACTAAGTCATTTTTAAACTTTTATTTTAGTATTGTTTGGGAAATTTGACCAAAAATATACGTTCTATTTCCAGTACATCAATCACTTGTCCAAAGTAATTTTAAACAACAATCACGTAGTTGAAAATAAAACAAAGTTAAAAACTAAAAATGACTGAAATGTAAAAATGACCTAGTGTAGAATAAATGTATCCTTAATTCTATAGTACATTATTCAAATACGTCAGTAATTATACAAAATTTACGTGATCATAATTTTTACTAATTACATCAGCTACCCGCGTCTGATTGTATTGAAACAATTGTATTAAACATAAAATAAATCTTTTATTTTGTTGATTAAAAACTTAAAAAAACATAATATCTGCTTACACCGATTGAATTGAAAGTAATAATTTAACCTTCAATAGTGTCAAGAAATTTGTATAAATGTTAAGAAAGATGTAAAATGCTACTCACCATTTTGGATAGTACAAAACAGCTCTCAAGCTTGAAAGAGAAGAGATCAAAGCTTAGATAATGCATTGCTTCTGCACTGTGTGTTTTAGTTACAAAAATTATAATAAATATTGTTGAAGCCAAAAAAAGTAAATGTTCAAGGTACCGTATTACAATTAAACTGTATAGTAATTTTATTTTTATTTTTAAAATATATGGTTTTTACAAAGTTGGTAGCTATAAATAGTCTAAAAATAAAACGTATGTTTTATATATTTGGCATTTTATTTTTTAGTTAATTTTATATAATTTATAATGATATAAAGGTGCATTAATACTAAATTCTCCAGTTCTGTTTTATGTATAAGTATGTATATTGACTTACTCCTAGTCCTATACCCTACTCAGTCCAGTGATATTGGGGCCATCATTTGCGATAATACACAGCAAGGTTCAATCCATAAGCTTAGGTAAACTAGCTTCCATTTTTCTGGAATCTCTTACATCTGGCTCATTTAACATACAACTATAATCCTGGAGCCTCTTAACTATAAAATAATCCATCAATAAGGCTTTCATTTCACTATAGTTTCGTTCTTTCTCTCATGGAAGGACTCAACGTACAACGATTACATACTGTCTTATGGCTAACGTTATTCTGATTCGCTATAACGTAATGTACAGTAGTTTATGACTCATAAATATTTAAAAACTGTGGACTATAAAGGATAAATTATAACTATACAAATCCTATAATTTCTAGACAATTTCATTGAATAAATTTAGTAATGATTTGTACATTTATAAATTTAATTGAAAAAAAAAAAAACATTTAAAAACTATTTACAGTTCAAAATGATATCACTAGTCACTAAATTACCTGTATAAATATATTAATAATTTACATATATAGAGTAGAAAATAAATATGGAAACGCTTTCACAACTGCTGTATGACTTCACATATAAAAGTTAAATCTTGTACATTATCATGTTTACAAAAAACACACTTTCTGACACCATTAGCAGCATTTCATCTGTTCAGGGGGATAGCCCACGAGGAGGTGAACGAAATCTTCAATACAAGCCTAGGTCGAGTTTTGTATCAAATGAAAGGTCTATTCAAGCGAAATTAATTGCTGCAAACTGGACTTCGAAAGGTTTATCCTTTCCAGATTAGCAGTAATTTGAATTTCAAAGTAAATAATCTGAACAATATTATTTCTCCTATTTTTAATGGTTTTAAGTCAATTATTCTGATAAAAAATTATGCTTTATGAAACACAATTATTTGACAAAATCAAACTATCAAATTATCTATGCAAAAAAATAACGTTGTTGCGAAAGAGTTTCTATTTTTTTCCAACCTGTATGTGTCGTTTGTATTAACTACAGTTTCTACAGATGTTTACAATGAGCCGTCCCTGTTTTGGCAAACATATTGTTGCTAGCTGGCTGTATTGTACTCGTAATACAGTATTACAATTAACAGAGCCATATTGTAAGGCCAGACTATTTCAGCAAGGAAAATGAGTGTACGTATGAATTTGTATGAATATTATTAGAAGGCGTTTATTAACTAATAATAGTTTTCGTCTCAGTATTATTAGGCCAAATAACAATGTTTTGGATTTAGGCCTTAAGTTCGTAGGAACAAACAGAGGTAGTTTACATGTTAGTTGTATGTGAATTATTGTTATCCATTATTGTTATCCATAGGTAATTTACATAACAGCCTAGACATATTTTAGGTTGTTATGTAAACTGTAATGTCGATGTTCTTTGAACTAATACTCTATGTACTACACATTTTGCAGAACTTATCGACAAATAACAATGTTAAGCAATATCGACCGTGTCTGTTCCTTGGAGGGGCACCGGTGAGAGATCCCGTCTGTGCACCCAGTCCACATGCCTAGTCACTGGTGGTGGTTCGAAGGTCACACTTATTCCATTTTGGCACCGTTCGTTTTGAATCAATGCCCTCTTGTGTTCAATTAATAATATTTTATAAAAGAACACGTGTAATTTCTATGGAAAGTACGTATGAATTTGTATGATTATTATTAATATGCGTTTATTAACCAATAATAGTTTTGGTCTCAGTACTATTAGGCCACATAACAATGTTTTGGATTTGTACCTTATGTTCGTGGGAACTTTAACAGTATTGATAAAGTTTCCAAGATAGTATCAACAATGGTACGTACAGTGGTATAGACGCACCCACCCTCCCACCCATACAATATTATGGTGTAGGAAAAATTTATTACACAACCCTTAATACACTCCCTACTCCAAAGGTTATGTGTTATAGAAAGATGGAGATGATATTACTTGGAGATGAAATTGAGTAAACAATATTCTTGTAACTGTACTTGATACACAAAGGGTATCCTTATGTGGATATCTGCAAGTATGAGTGAAGAAGGCTAATTAAGTGGCACTTGATCGGAGGGTTCCAATCTTATCGCAAGGAGTCAAGCAACATCGAGTGTGGCTGTCCCTTGGATGATTGACCGTCTAAGCGATCCCGTTCTTGCACGCATCCCACCTGCCAAGTGACTGGTAGTGGTTTGGAAGTCACACTTAAGCAGTTGGTCCCTAGATTAAGTGTAAGAGAGGCTTCTTACCCCTAACTTCATTCACCTGGTGAATTGACACATCCTTTAACTTTAATTAAACTGTGGCGGGAAGATAAGTAAACATCTGATCCTAAGACAATAATTCAAAAACTTACGTTTTAACATATCATTTGTAAACATTTTTAAAATTTGCAAAATAATTTATTAATATAAAATTATACAAACAGTACTATCAAAGGTGTTCTTTGTGAAATGAAATTTATTTCATACGCAGTTAAATTAATTTAATTAATGCATGCGTTTTGACATGTTTATATTTGTAAAAAAATGGTTCAGTAACTACTTAAATTCTTCATAAAATTAGCATTTTCTTTTAATTTAATCATTATAATTCCAATGGGTCGAAGATAATGTTGAGCGGCCATAGATATGGGGCTAAGGCCCTGGCTTGCTACGCAACTGGTCAGGGTTTGATTCCCGATGTGACCACTAATAGATCAATGCAGCTCCCGTGGTTCGGAAGTCACGTAAATCAGTTGGTCCCCAGGTTAAGTGTTGGAGAGGGCTTCTTAGCCTTAACTTTGCTTGGGAAAATAAGACAATCTTAAACTTTAACTTTTAATTTGAAATTGAGTAAAATTTGAATTGAAAGCCCTCTGTATAGGATTTAGTACCAAATATGTTATCAAACGTTTATTTTAAAACTGTTATAGTATTGCCATGGCAATAACAACGGCTCTTGCAGCTGTTGTCAAAGTATATACATAAACTCAAGTAAAATATTTGTTAAAGTCTAAAACAAAATTAATTAGTTATATAAATTTTAAGTCAACGAATCAATGAAAAAATGTACATAGAGAAGCCTTATTAAGATTTTTCCTTTTTTTACAAACAGAATCAAACATGCATGTTTAAAAAAGTTTCCATAAATATCTTTACTAAATATTTTTCTAAATACTTTTAAATCCATTTTAAACAAGTGTTTTTAACATCATTATAAAAACAGCACCCACTATTATAATAACAGCGATAATATTATATGGATTTGACCTAAAAAGTAATTGAAGTGAATATTCAATTAAGTTGACAATAACAATTTTCCAATAGAATTTTCAGTGTAGTGCTATAGTTTTATTAATTAATATTATATTTTATTTTATTATTATTGATAATTGCATTACTGTTTACAGTCAACCAAATAAGTTGAAAGATCTGAGGGTATTTCGTTAGGTAAAACTGTATTTCCTGTATATAATGATTTAAATATTTTTCAATCTAGAAGCTAGTAGTATAATGCCAATATTACATCTTCATACAGCTGTTGAACTAGAAACTCCTATTCTTTAATAAGCTGTGGTATACTTTAAGACCATTTAGCCAGTCTTATTTGTATTGTTTACAGTGACTATGTTACATAATGCCAATTATTTTTGCAAAAAAATCATTGATTGTAATATATTGTAACAAAATTGTTTTCATAACCAATATGGGCGCTTGTCGTAGTGTGCTTAATACGCTCCTCTTTTTAAAAAAACTTAAAATTATTTTTTTTAAGATTGTGAAAAAGTTATTGTTATTGAAAAATATGCTAATGATGAGCTGGAAACTGTTATAACCTTAACTAGGGTTGAAGGTTATATTACTAGGAATAAAACATATAAATTACCACGGTATGGTAGAGAATGTCAGAGGGACAATGTTAACCAGTCGAAGGGTTAAGTAAATACAACCGTACGTGTATGGGTGGATAGGTAAGTCAATACAACCGTACGTGTATGGGTGGATAGGTAAGTCAATACAACCGAACGTGAATGGGTGGTTAGGTAAGTCAATACAACCGTACGTGTATGGGTGGATAGGTAAGTCAATACAACAGTACGTGTATGGGTGGATAGGTAAGTCAATACAACCGAACATGAATGGGTGGTTAGGTAAGTCAATACAACAGTACGTGTATGGGTGGATAGGTAAGTCAATACAACAGTACGTGTATGGGTGGTTAGGTAAGTCAATACAACAGTACGTGTATGGGTGGTTAGGTAAATCAATACAACCGTACGTGTATGGGTGGATAGGTAAGTCAATACAACAGTACGTGTATGGGTGGGTAAGTAGGTCAATACAACCGTACGTGTATGGGTGGATAGGTAAGTCAATACAACAGTACGTGTATGGTTGGATAGGTAAGTCAATACCATGGTACGTGTATGGGTGGATAGGTAAGTCAATGCAACAGTATGTTTACGGGTAGTTAGGTAAGTCAATACAACAGTACGTGTATGGGTGGATAGGTAAGTCAATACAACAGTACGTGATTGGGTGGATAGGTAAGTCAATACCACGGTACGTGTATGGGTGGATAGGTAAGTCAATACAACAGTACGTGTATGGTTGGATAGGTAATTCAATACCATGGTACGTGTATGGGTGGATAGGTAAGTCAATACAACAGTACGTTTATGGGTAGTTAGGTAAGTCAATACAACAGTACGTGTATGGGTGGATAGGTAAGTCAATAACACGGTACGTGTATGGGTGGATAGGTAAGTCATTACCACGGTACGTGTATGGGTGGATAGGTAAGTCAATACAACATTACGTGTATGGGTGGATAGGTAAGTCAATACCACGGTACGTGTATGGGTGGATAGGTAAGTCAATACCACGGTACGTGTATGGGTGGATAGGTAAGTCAATACAACAGTACGTGTATGGTTGGATAGGTAAGTCAATACAACAGTACGTGTATGGGTGGATAGGTAAGTCAATACCACGGTACGTGTATGGGTGGATAGGTAAGTCAATACCACGGTACGTGTATGGGTGGATAGGTAAGTCAATACAACAGTACGTGTATGGGTGGATAGGTAATTCAATACCACGGTACGTGTATGGGTGGATAGGTAAGTCAATACAACAGTACATGTATGGGTGGATAGGTAAGTCAATACAACTGTACGTGTATAGGTGGATAGGTAAGTCAATACAACAGTACGTGTATTGGTGGTTAGGTAATTCAATACAACAGTACGTGTATGGGTGGATAGGTAAGTCAATACCACGGTACGTGTATGGGTGGATAGGTAAGTCAATACAACAGTACGTGTATGGTTGGATAGGTAAGTCAATACAACAGTACGTGTATGGGTGGATAGGTAAGTCAATAACACGGTACGTGTATGGGTGGATAGGTAAGTCAATACCACTGTACGTGTATGGGTGGATAGGTAAGTCAATACAACATTACGTGTATGGGTGGATAGGTAAGTCAATACCACGGTACGTGTATGGGTGGATAGGTAAGTCAATACCACGGTACGTGTATGGGTGGATAGGTAAGTCAATACAACAGTACGTGTATGGTTGGATAGGTAAGTCAATACAACAGTACGTGTATGGGTGGATATGTAAGTCAATACCACGGTACGTGTATGGGTGGATAGGTAAGTCAATACCACGGTACGTGTATGGGTGGATAGGTAAGTCAATACAACAGTACGTGTATGGGTGGATAGGTAATTCAATACCACGGTACGTGTATGGGTGGATAGTTAAGTCAATACAACAGTACATGTATGGGTGGATAGGTAAGTCAATACAACAGTACGTGTATGGGTGGATAGGTAAGTGAATACAACAGTACATGTATGGGTGGATAGGTAAGTCAATACAACAGTACATGTATGGGTGGATAGGTAAGTCAATACAACAGTACATGTATGGGTGGATAGGTAAGTCAATACAACAGTACGTGTATTGGTGGTTAGGTAATTCAATACAACAGTACGTGTATGGGTGGATAATTAAGTCAATACCTCTGTACCTGTATGGGTGGATAGGTAAGTCAATACCACGGTACGTGTATGGGTGGATAGGTAAGTCTATACCACGGTACGTGTATGGGTGGATAGGTAGTCCAATACAACCGAACGAGTATTTTTTAATGAGTGAGTCAATACCACCAAATGTATGTATAACCTACCTACCTGGTTATTATAGATGTATTTTCAATACCTTTTTATATTCTCAGAACTTAACATCACTAAAGAAGATAATATTGTTTATTAGAAACAAAATATACTTCTTCTGACCTAGACTATAAAATCTTCCTCCTTGCTGTATATTTGAGATGTATTCTATTGGTTGTTTAGAACTGACTTTTTAAAACCAATGTACATGTTAATCAATAGATTGGGAGAAACCTTAGTAAATCATTTTTGGAAGTATTATTTTATACAGACCATACCCCCCCCCTTGAACTAATAGTAAGGCCACGTTATCTGCACTACCATAATATTTGTATTTAGAGAACCTTGAACATTTTCAGAATCTCTAATAAATGTAAATAGCTTACTTGAGTACATCAGAATATTAAATAACCATAACAAAGAAGTACATAAGATATATAAATAATGAAACATTTACATTGAGAAAGTCTTAATTTATATAACCTAATTTTATTTTTATTTTATTTGGCATGGCTTCTAATGTTACGAAATTTAGTTTATGAAAGTGTCTCTTTGTAATGTTGTATGGCTTTACGTAATAATTGTTATGAAACATAAGTTTATTTATATACGTCTTTATTTTGTATTTGTTTATATAAAAGTAACATTTTCATTTTTTTACGATATGCTGGTAGTGGCCCGTTCCCCTCCCACAGGCATGTGCCCATGAGGGGAACTATTTCCACCGTTGTTATATGATCTTTACATTATCATTATTTTTGTATGAATAAATGATTATCTAGCTGTCTAATAAAATTATTATTATTAAAATAATTTTATGTTTGAAAGGGATATTTTTTCATATAACTAACACTATACAGACATTTATAATTTAAATTCAAACTAATATAAATTCTTGTCACTTCATAAAATAATGTGGCTATCTAATTATGAAAAGGGAATTTACAAAACTTTACGAAAGATCAGCTTGTGCTACTTATCACCTTATCGCATTCCACCAACTCATAAGTTTGGCCACAACACCGGCAGTAATCTCGTGTTGATTAAAACTGTGGTGGTGCTGTGGTAACCACCCCCTACTCTAAGGACACCAACATTGATATACATCATTGATACTTGATATAATCTCTCTTTCCTCAGAAAGTTTCCCTAAAGTAACGACGTTCTCTTATCTTTCATAAAATTATGTGTATATAAATGATGATTAATTGTAGATGCAGAACACAGTGAATAATGATAAATTTACTTAATTAATTACTTACACACATATATTTTAACCGTGATGATAAGTGATTCTCAAGAGAGGGGAGAGTTTTTATACCTCCAGTTCTTGCATATTTCTTTGTCATATTATGTTTTATTTTTGTTAAATCATCTATAAAATATTATAATATACATATATTATATGGGCTGTACATATATATTTATACTGTACGTTTGTTTATACATTTGTTTATATAATAATTAAAAGTATGATAAAGTTGTGTCCACTTACATTCGATTCCAACCATAACCATTAAACCTAAAATATAAATGAAATATTGTTTTATATCATTATACGATGTTTATCATATAAGATGACATAATTCTTTACATCTAAGTATCCAGGCCAAAAATTTTTATCAAAATAACCTTACCATAAATCATGTTAGTTTTTTTTTTTTACACAGCAAGAATACCCAAACAGAAGACCCAGAGATAAAACCCAAGTTGTGGCCTTTCTTGAAGACAGTTACAAAATAAAATCAATTAAAAACATTGTTCTTGTGCCAAATTAAATTTTATTGTGAAGAAAAACTTTTTCATTTTTATATAAAACTTAATTGTTTTATTAAAAATATATTAACACCTATCAACTAAATGTTGAGGCATATAGTTTTTCAGTTTCATAAAAAATCTGTACATTTTATTTTAACAGTTTAATTTCTTTGAGTGAATTATGTACATGAACCAATGGAGACTTTATATTATATGGAATTCTCCTTTATATTGTGATGAAGTACGTCTACTTCACAATATTTCTGATGAAGCATATTTTATTACTGAGAGGTATAGTATGTTTTATTACACGCATAAAACAATTTGTTAATACATGGATTGTAAACATAAATTAACAAAAAATAATATTACAGGGTGACCTTATAAGTATGAATACGGGCATATTATTTGTGTATAGTGTATATACAAACATATATATTTACGTATTAAAAGCCACTAATATAAAATATGAATTGCCGTGTTAATTATTCTATTGAGAGTGCTAATTGGTTAAAAAGTACATTGAGAAGTAAAAGTTACATTTTATAAATAACATCGTTCAAAAAGGTCATGGTGATATTTGTTGTTGCCATGCAACGTGTGTTTACTATTATAAATATTAACAAACTGGCTAGCCTGGGATGTTAACCCTTTATTTCACATTATAATTTATATTCATGTTTAAACATAAAATAACAAAATTCAACAAATATATATTACAAAATGTGTAAATAGTAATAAGGTGTGCATATAATTAATTATTGTTAGTGGTTTGTAACGTTGCACAGTGATTACCTAAACAAAGTGAAGTTTGAATGACGAAGATGTGTAATGTTTACTGTCATGTAAAATTAATTATGTCATCATTTGTATTCATTGTAAATTATGAGAAATAAAGTTTATTATTATTATTATAGTATTACTCCCTTTTAGATACAACCTACTAACTTTAGATATCCATATTATCAATTGCCATAATAGCCAGTGTTTTTGTAGACACAATTTCCTTAACTTAGGTGAGGTATGCTTGCTATGCGGTTATTTTTGCATATTATTCTCAACTTATAAAATTATATTTTACAACGCTTCTAAAAACATCTAGATCTTTTGTTGCCAATAACGAATTATCTTTACTGATAATTAATAATAAAAAAGTCAGCGGAATGTATGAACATCATGACATGTTTGATGTGGTTGTTACACATTCAGCGTCAGATAATGGGGTTACATAAAAATGTGTTCATAATGGAAGGTGTAACTGCAGCAGGTACAAAGGGTATAATAGAAGGTGTAAGTGGGTGTGGCACGTCTGATGTGGTTGTTACACATTCAGCGTCAGATAATGGGGTTACATAAAAATGTGTTCATAATGGAAGGTGTAACTGCAGCAGGTACAAAGGGTATAATAGAAGGTGTAAATGGATGTGGCACGTCTGATGTGGTTGTTACACTTTCAGCGTCAGATAATGGGGTTACATAAAAATGTGTTCATAATGGAAGGTGTAACTACAGCAGGTACAAAGGGTATAATAGGAGGTGTAAGTGGATGTGACACGTCTCTGATGTGGTTGTTACACAATCAGCGTAAGATAATGGGGTTACATAAAAATGTGTTTATAATGGAAGGTGTAACTACAGCAGGTACAAAGGGTATAATAGAAGGTGTAAGTGGATGTGACACGTCTGATGTAGCTGTTACCCTTTCAGCGTCAGATAATGGGGTTACATGAAAATGTGTTTATACTGGAAGGCGTAACTACGGCAGATCCTATACAAAGGCTATACCAGAAGGTGTAAGTGGATGTGACACGTCTGATGTGGTTGTTACACTTTCAGCGTCAGATCATGGGGTTACATAAAAATGTGTTCATACTGGAGGTGTAACTACGGCAGATCCTATACAAAGGCTATACCAGAAGGTGTAAGTGGATGTCACACGTCTGATGTGGTTGTTACACTTTCAGCGTCAGATAATGAGGTTACATTAAAATGTGTTCATACTGGAAGGCGTAACTACGGCAGATCCTATACAAAGGCTATACCAGAAGGTGTAAGTGGATTTGACACGTCTGATGTGGTTGTTACACTTTCAGCGTCAGATAATGGGGTTACATGAAAGTGTGTTCATACTGGAAGGTGTAACTACAGCAGGTACAAAGGGTATAATAGAAGGTGTAAGTGGATGTGACACGTCTGATGTGGCTGTTACACTTTCAACGTCAGATAATGGGGTTACATGAAAGTGTGTTCATACTGGAAGGTGTAACTACAGCAGGTACGAAGGGTATAATAGAAGGTGTAAGTGGATGTGACACGTCTGATGTGGTTGTTACACTTTCAGCGTCAGATAATGGGGTTACATGAAAGTGTGTTCATACTGGAAGGTGTAACTACAGCAGGTCCTGTACAAAGGCTATACCAGAAGGTGTAAGTGGATGTGACACGTCTGATGTGGTTGTTACACTTTCAGCGTCAGATAATGGGGTTACATGAAAGTGTGTTCATACTGGAAGGTGTAACTACAGCAGGTAAAAAGGGTATAATAGAAGGTGTAAGTGGATGTGACACGTCTGATGTGGCTGTTACCCTTTCAGCGTCAGATCATGGGGTTACATGAAAATGTGTTCATACTGGAAGGCGTAACTACGGCAGATCCTATACAAAGGCTATACCAGAAGGTGTAAGTGGATGTGACACGTCTGATGTGGTTGTTACACTTTCAGCGTCAGATAATGGGGTTACATGAAAGTGTGTTCATACTGGAAGGTGTAACTACAGCAGGTCCTGTACAAAGGCTATACCAGAAGGTGTAAGTGGATGTGGCACGTCTGATGTGGTTGTTACACTTTCAGCGTCAGATCATGGAGTTACATGAAAATGTATTCATACTGGAAGGTGTAACTACAGCAGGTACAATGACTGTACCAAAAGGTGTAAGTGTATGTGGCACGTCTCTGATGTGGTTGTTACTTTTTCAGCGTCAGATAATGGGGTTACATGAAGGTGTGCTCATACTGGAAGTTGTAACTACAGCAGGTCCTGTACAAAGGCTATACCAGAAGGTGTAAGTGGATGTGACACGTCTCTGATGTGGTTGTTACACTTTCAGCGTCAGATAATGGGGTTACATGAAGGTGTGTTCATACTGGAAGTTGTAACTACAGCAGGTCCTGTACAAAGGCTATACCAGAAGTTGTAAGTGGATGTGACACACCTCTGATGTGGTTTTTAAGTGTTCAGCGTCAGACTATGATGTTACATTATTACCTGTCTACAACAATTAAATTATAATGCTATATTTATTTTACAACTGTGCATAAGGCACTCAATAATAATTAAAAGCATTTGTGCATTTCAGTTATTGGCATTAGTTTAGTATTTTTGACTATTTTATAAATAAACTGACATTTATTTAAAATGTCATGTATTATAAAGTTATTGTTTCAATAAATTTCAATAGTTTATTCAATTCATAACATTACTTTAACAACGAATTTTCCGTACTCAAAAAAGAATTGTGGTGTACAATTCTTGTTGTATGCAAAAATGGTTATTACGTATAATATAGATCTATTAATAGAAGACATAAATTATAAACCGTATTTTATCTAACTAAGGAAATCAATTATAATGAAGACATAATGACAAATAAAAGGCTTCCTCCAACTGCAAAAGAACTTAATAAATTTGACTATAGTACAAAACGATGAGGTGAACAAAATAGTAACTATGGGAAAGTCATAAATATACTGTACATAATTATAAAGGTTTTATCATGAATAAACTAAAAATGCTTAGATCATGAGAATAATCTATTAAGTTTTGGATATTTTCTTCGACATGTTATTCCTAATTGGTATACTAGAAATCGGGATTAAATAGAAATATACATTTAAAGTAATTTAAAAACCAATGTATTTTAAATGATTAAAAAATCAAGTTGTATTTTGTCTACAGCTTAACTCTATAGAATGAGACGACTTGTAAGTAACTAGTAATGATGATAACGACTGATATGATAATAGCTAAAAATAGCATAAACTTATTTCCAATAATAAACTACACTCTGGTTGTAAGTGTAGTATACAAAAAATTATCATATTGGAAGCAATATGCTAGACATAGCTCTATTTCATAAGGTCAGTCCACTTCTTATTTGTTAGACACAAAACTATAATAACATACATTTCTTATATAAGCCAATTAAAATAATTATGTAGTTTGCAACTGTTAATGCACACAACAAACTGAGCGGGTTGTTCTTATGGGTGCAAAGTTTAACTTCTTTAAATGTAATAGTTTCTCAGAGTTTATTTTTAGGCTGTTGTTTGTGCCGTTCTAATATCATTCTTAAAGTCCAATGTGTATAATGATATTGGGTTATTTTTTTAACCTTACAATTTTTGTGGTTACATTATTCTCTCGGTTGAACATTAATTCAAAAAGAAACTCTGTGGTTGGAAACTGTCCAGATACTCTGTGGAAGAGTTGATGACACCTACCTTGGCTTCTCGCCACTTTAGTGTCAATGACACTCATCAGCTACTTTCACTGAATAACCACTTAAAAATATTTTGCTGTTTTGTAATAATTTAATTTATTCGAAAGGTAAACCAAAGCGTTGACTCTTATTGAGTTAGGTATTTTATTGCAACTTGTAAAATAAATATATTTTCTTTTCGAACATATGTCTAGAAACAACCTTAGCACTTGCTTTGAACATAAACTATTTTAAGATAAATTGTACATAGAATATGTAAAATAATCTAAAACTACTAATTAGTATTTAAAACTGTTGATTGCCAGACTTTAAAGATTAACTTAATGGTTTAAAGAGCATTTATTTTATTACAGGCAAGGCATACGGCCTCATTTATCAACTACAGGATTGAAAACAAAAATGTTACTGTAAACTTATACACGCGTATGTAGTGTGAGTTAGTATTTTATATAAATGTAGGAAGGGCTCAAATAAATGTGTTTAATTACTTTAAGTCAACGTTATTGATGGCATGTGAAGTTTATTTTTTTGAGTGTTCAAAATTCATAATTTTGTCTCTTAAATTAAATAGTATTATAATTAGTTTGACAACTCAAAGAAAGGAAAATAATCTTAGACGGCAATATCAAATTTAAATATGTTTCCAAATAATAAAAAGTGATAAATTTACAAGAGTAATTTAGCATATAGTTAATATACATGTAATATATAAAAAATATAATTTGAAATTTAGCAGATTAATACAGATGCACAAGTAAACTACTGCTACCTAATGTTTTACTGACTATATTACTAAAACTGTCAGTGACATTACATTACACACTGTGTTGTGGTGTGCATGATGATCTGATAGATTGTTACTTGTAACATAGTATCATTGCACCTCTGAAATACAGGTACCAACACGTTTACAACATTACTACAAGAACTAACTGTTAGCGACATTACATTAAACACTGTTGATTTGACAGATTGTTACTTGTGACATAGTACCATTGCACCTCTGAAATCCAGGTACCAACACGTTTACCACATTACCACAAGAACTAACTGTTAGTGACATTACATTACACACTGTGTTGTGGTGTGCAAGATGATTTGACAGATTGTTACTTGTGACATAGTACCATTGCACCTCTGAAATCCAGGTACCAACACGTTTACAACATTACTACAAGAACTAACTGTTAGCGACATTACATTACACACTGTGTTGTGGTGTGCAAGATGATTTGACAGATTGTTACTTGTGACATAGTACCATTGCACCTCTGAAATCCAGGTACCAACACGTTTACCACATTACCACAAGAACTAACTGTTAGTGACATTACATTACACACTGTGTTGTGGTGTGCAAGATGATTTGACAGATTGTTACTTGTGACATAGTACCATTGCACCTCTGAAATCCAGGTACCAACACGTTTACCATATTACCACAAGAACTAACTGTTAGTGACATTACATTACACACTGTGTTGTGGTGTGCAAGATGATCTGACAGATTGTTACTTGTAACATAGTATCATTGCACCTCTGAAATCCAGGTACCAACACGTTTACCACATTACCACAAGAACTAACTGTTAGTGACATTACATTACACACTGTGTTGTGGTGTGCAAGATTATCTGACAGATTGTTACCTGTAACATAGTATCATTGCACCTCTGAAATCCAGGCACCAACACGTTTACCACATTACCACAAGAAATAACTGTCAGCGACATGACATTACACACTGTGTTGTGGTCTGCAAGATGATCTGACAGATTTATTACTTGTAACATAGTATCATTGCACCTCTGACATCCAGGCACCAACACGTGTAACACATTACCACGAGAACTAACTGTCATTGACATGACATGTCACTTATTCCTGTGGCATTCAAGATGATCAAAAGGATTTTCATAGGTGAAAAGTTAACACTGCCACTAATACGATGGCTTGCCTCTACTCAAAATGCTTTGCACACTTTTATGATATTTTAAGTTAAGAAATACAGCTTAAACTAGAGAATATATATATACATATATATAATATTTTCATGTAAAATTAACATTATGCTTAACTACTGTAATATGTCAATTAAGCTTTTGGGCAGATCAATTTCATGAGCCAATGTTATTGTTATAAAATATAAATATTTTTAAATATATTTCCTATACATTTATTAATTCATTATTTATTTGCTGTCATCCTTTATCATATAACACACATGTCTTACGTAAGACTAAAATGTGATAAAATGTAACATCCTCATTTACAAAGTACAATAAACAATATAGCAACAATTAATTACTTTAGTACTCCAATTATTTACTCAAGACTAGGAATATGGAATATATATATAATGTAATACTTGGTTTCCTTACAATATACTTTACAATAAATTTCACTATTTTTACCTTCCAGTGTAACAAGTTAAATTTTCTGTAACATATATATCAATATATGTTGTTTTCCTTTATGTTATTTTATTAATGCATGTATTTATTTTCAATTTCTTAACATGTTAAATGTAAGTGAATGTATCAGTAGAATCAGTATTGAAGTGGTCTGGTTATATAATATCACCCTTAGTATCTACAACACAATACTATTTTTGGGACAGTCACCGTGACACCTGAGTCATATATATATATATTGTATTGATGGATGGCATCAATACAAACTAACACACTAAGGCGTAACACCTGACACTGAAGTGACACGTCATCGTAATACCTGAGTAATATATCTCTGTTGTATGGCCTCGATACAAACTAACACACTAAGGCGAAACACCTGACACTGGGGTGACATGTCACCGTGACACCTAAGTCATATATCTCTGTTGTATTGATGGATGGCCTCGATACAAACTGACACACTAAGACGAAACACCTGACACTGGGGTGACATGTCACCTTGACACCTGAGTCATATATCTCTGTTGTATTGATGGATGACCTCGATACAAACTGACACTCTAAGGCGAAACACCTGACACTGAGGTGACATGTCACTGTAATACCTGAGTCACATATCTCTGTTGTATTGATGGATGGCCTCGATACAAACTGATACACTAAGACGAAACACCTGACACTGGGGTGACATAACACCATGACACCTGAGTCATATATCTCTGTTGTATTGATGGATGACCTCGATACAAACTGACACACTAAGGCGAAACACCTGACACTGAGGTGACATGTCACTGTAATACCTGAGTCACATATCTCTGTTGTATTGATGGATGGCCTCGATACAAACTGATACACTAAGACGAAACACCTGACACTGGGGTGACATAACACCATGACACCTGAGTCATGTATCTCTGTTGTATTGATTGATGGCCTCGATACAAACTGACACACTAAGGCGAACCACCTGACACTGGGGTGACATGTCACCGTGACACCTAAGTCATTTATCTCTGTTGCTATTGATGGATGGCCTCAATACTGACTGACACACTAAGGTGAAACACCTGACACTGAAGTGACACGTCATTGTTATGTAAAAAAAACATGATTAATATCAGTGTCTGAGATTAAATCTTTTAAAAGACTATTGCTTATTCAATTAGTATCCTTTATTTATTTATTGATTTGTACTAATTGTTCTGTTTCAATACAATAGTGCTCCTATCTACTATGGTTAATAGCAACTTGAGTGGAAAACTCTTGAACTACATAATTTCAGTAGTATATTTTGGTAGGAACATTCTATTTTTATTAATTACAATTTGAACATTTCATAGTTACAATTGAACTAGAATTATAATTAAAGTTAATTTAATTTTAAAATGTCCATTCATCTTCAAATTTCTTTAGAAATAATTAAATATAGTACAATATAACTAGTACGTCAGTAGTTACAAGTAAGGGTGTTTGTATTAGTTGGTAAACACAATTCGCTCAGTCAACTGTTGAGAGGGAAAACCAACACCATTACAGACCCGCTATGTCAATATATTTTCCTGAGAATGTACATATTCATTTTTATGTAAATAATACTACTACTATTTTGAAAAACTACACTGAGTGTTTATAGAGTATGTAGTTATTATTTTTAACAATAATAGTAATATTAAAAAATAGTTAAATTTAAAAGCTAAAAATGGTAAAATGTACATATACTGTATAACAAAATGGTTTTGGACTCTTTTTAAAACTTTATGGAAAATTTCGAAACCAATGTAACTGGATAAATATATACAAATGCATGAAAGATGTTATAAAATATTCTAGTTATATCCTATCGATATGTACATTTGAAAGTTTGAGTGGTAAGTAAAAATAAGTAATTATTTATATGTAAAATATACATGACTTTAAAAAATATATAACTTATAAACCTAAAATTTATTGCAAATAAATAACAAAGACTCTTTTGTTTCTTCACGAGTTTCGAAAAAAAGCTTTTAGCATCATTTTTACTTTAGGTGATATTTGTTTAACACTATCGACCAACGATAAGTCAATAAATTAAAATTTCTTAAAACAAGGTAACCATTCTAATCAGTAGCGTACGGGATACAATCGAAGGGGTCATATAGAAACACTCACATATCAGATGACCTGTTGTAGATGTTGAATAAAAACAGAATATAAAAAAGCGTTATAAAATTTGTATAAAATAGTATAAAATTCAAGGCGTTACGATTATTAAAACCTCAGTTTATTCGTCATTTAATATAATTTAAAATGCTTTATATATTAAGAAGAACAATCAAAATAATGATTCATTTTTATATTTATTTCATATTAAAGATTTTTTGTGAATCTAATGACTATAAATTACTAATATAATCATATCAAAACGGGACTGTTTCGTTTTTATATACTTCTGTGTTTAAGAAACATTTGTGTTAGTGTGTAAAATGTAAAGAAATAAAATACTATTTTATTTCTATACATACATTCTAATTTTTTAATAAAACTGAAAAATAAAAAAGGCCTTACCTAAATATAGATATACTATTATGGAAATAATTAATTCTTAGCTTCTATTAACAAAGAGGTATTCATTCTTTTGTGAATCCCTCTAGTCTGAAGAAGGTGAGCGTGGTTCACTGAAATCGATCACTATAATATTTGTGAATTTTTTTATTTGTATTGATATATTTTGTGCATTTTATGCTTATATTGTAATATATTTGTGTTGTTTGAAGTTCACTTGCACTGATTTTGCACCAACACATATTATGCTAATTAAAAAAACAATTAGTAACAATCTAAACCAAGAATATAAATAGTTTTTAAGTATCATATTCAAACTACTATATTTTACATTAAAGGCAGTTTTAAAAACATATCATGTATATAAAATAGACGGATACCAAGAGACGTCTTTAAATATTATTACAATAGTTGGTTATAAATTAATTGGTATTACTATTTTTCGAAACCTTTAAAATTATGAACTAGAGTTATACCTGATAAAATCAGTGGCCCTATCTGTAGGTTGTGTAGTTTTTGAAAGTAATGGCGTCAAGCAACACCGAACCTGGCTGTTCTTTGGGATCTCGTTGTACGCAGCCTGCCTGCCTGGTCATTTATAGCTGGACCTTTGAGCCATAATAAATGGCTGAGAGATTAGCCCTCTCTTGAACTAATAATTATACTTCTTTTCTCCTTAATAATCGATTTAGTATATGCTCCATCACACAGGACTGGTTAGTGATATATTTGCCAAATCCTGTTTTCCACTACGAAATACTTTGCGGTCACATTTTACATGACAGTCCAATTATTATTATTTATTTTTTTTAATGTTATAACATTGTTGAATCACTTTAGTTGAGCAACCTACAATATTCAAGAATTATAAACTAAACAAATTAGAAATATATCGGCTTCATGTTTTTTAATTCATATTTTTATCCATTTAGCTGGTTCCTTAAAATTTTTAAAACAAGAAAATATTTGCTATAATGGCTTCTCTGTCTATATTCTAATTATTTAGTGTTGAATTCGGATACATAAGCCCCATGAGGCTGGTAGTTGAGGAACAACATATGTGCAGCCTGTTACATGGCTGGTTAGCACTGTTTGTAGGGTTACGTGGTTAGAACACACATTCATCTCTCAGCTAAATTTTTGAAAAATCTTTTCCCCTGAGTATATAGTAAAAATAATCATAATTATTAAAATTTATTATTTTTTCCGTTAATTCACAACCACTTGAAAAATAATCTATCACTCTAATAACTGTTCCCTAATTAGTTCAATCATTATTACGTCCACTGTGGTATTCTTTATCCGCTAGGAATCCGATATCGCTGGCCATATCTTACCGCTTTCCAAGAACCATCACACGGAGAGCGCATTCAGTGGTAAGTCAATCGTTGGATTTACCAGTTTCTGTTCAACTTTAGTAGCCACCTAACCTAACTGTAATTGCTAAAAAAGAAGTAGTTGTAATGAATTAATGTCCGAAATGTTTAATACAAATAAAATAGTATCTAATTTATGAAACAATTTTCTTTGCGGTCAAAATTCATGTTATATTTGACACAGCTTTATAATTTACAGATATTACTACAGTTAATTTATAAAATAAACTGAAATATGTATACATTTACTTCTTTGATTCAAATAAATATTTATATTTTATTTAAGGATTATAAAGTTATAGTTATTTTAAATTATCAGTATTATACGTGACTATTATATCTCATGGATACGTTTAAAAATCTAAGCCTGTTACTTATATAATTTTATATATTGTTGTTTATTAATTAAAGACATTGTATAGTCATCAGTCAGTAATACCCAATAAAATCAAATATTTACAAAGAACTTTACATGAAATATTGTTAATGTATAAAAAGTCTGGAGAGGTAATATCTACTTTTTCAGCTAACTGTCAGTGATGGGATTAAAAGTAAAGGTGTTTATAGTGATTTAATTGTTTAAAAACGTATGGAAATTTAGAAAAAATTACTAACGGTAAAATACTGTAAATATTGCGCGATTTATGTCATAATTATTTATGCTAAAGAAGAATTTAATGTAATATATAAAATTATTTCGTGCTTGTACTATGCAGTTAATTACATGAGAGCAGTACTTATCACATATTTGTATAACTCAAGATGCATGATCAGACAAGTCTGGATATCATATTGTCTTTTATGCTTCAAATTTATCATAGTTTCACCTTATGTAACAGTCTACTCTTACATTGTTTAGTTTTAAAAATGCCATATTTAATAAAACTGTTTTACAATATCTTGTTTCATGTGTAGCGATTGTAAATAATCGGTTTTTTAATCTTATAATATAAACTGGTTACGGGAGAGCTGGTAAACATATCGATACCAAAGTAAACAACCGTCTACCAGCTAACATAAAATAAGCTTCAATTGTAAAGTGTATCAATTACGTTTGATGTGACGTATCCATGAAAATATTTGATTTTCAGTAACACTTGAGGTACATTTTAGGCTATTACACAAAAATTTAAATTAAAATTTACCTAGGAAAAGGTATAAGTACTGTTAAAATATTAAACTGCATGCAACTAGATCGTAAACTTATTACTACAAATGCTTCTATTAAATAGCCACTGACATACTCTGGCCACATTCTCTACATTATCTGACACAGCTACGTGCGTTTGTTCAACAGTGCTTCTATGATATAGCCACTGACATACACTGGCGACATCGTCTATATCAGCTGACACAGCTACGTGCGTTTGTTCAACAGTGCTTCTATGATATAGCCACTGACATACACTGGCGACATCGTCTATATCAGCTGACACAGCTACGTGCGTTTGTTCAACAGTGCTTCTATGATATAGCCACTGACATACCCTGGCGACATCGTCTATATCAGCTGACACAGCTACGTGCGTTTGTTCAACAGTGCTTCTATGATATAGCCACTGACATACACTGGCGACATCGTCTATATCAGCTGACACAGCTACGTGCATTTATTCAACAGTGCTTCTATGATATAGTCACTGACTTACCCTGGCCACATTCTCTATATCAGCTGACACAGCTACGTGCATTTATTCAACAGTGCTTCTATGATATAGCCACTGACATACCCTGGCGACATCGTCTATATCAGCTGACACAGCTTACATGCGTTTATTTGACAGTCCTTGTATGTTATAGCCACTAATGGACCATCTCCACATCCTTTAAACAGCTTACACAGCAGACGCGCGTTTATTCAACAATGCTTGTAGTTTATAGCCACTATCAGACCCTCACCCGCTCCTCTATAACAGCTGACACACTTGAAACAAAGTAAACAACAACCATCAATAGTCTACTTGTTACAGTAGCATAATTATATTAACATAATAACTTAGTAATTAGCATAACTTTTACTTTTATTGTATAATATTCCCAATGATTATTTTTACGTGTTTTTTAAATTGTTATATTCTTAGATTTCCATTAATAACTCATATGTTGAAATAGCACTAAATGATCTTAATTGTAATAATGGCACGGGATATGACAGATGGCAAAACGCGTTATTTTTTAAGTCCATACTATGGAAACAGTTAATAAGCCCACTGTGGCATGTGGCTTGAAGGGTGTTCTGACTTTAAAAATCTATAAAGTGTAATTCAATTAACGATTACCTATCCATATTATATTTATGGTTATCACTTGCCAAAACATCATTACGTATACACCAAATTGGACAATTGTGTTCTACATTGTAAGTGCTTACTAGAAATTATTACGACACTGTTTATTAAGTCTATATTTAGTAAAACGTTATCAGATAAATCATTTAAGTCTGATATCTGTGTACTTACGTACTAAGTTATTCTACTAACACTTAAAAATAATACTTCACTTGACATGTGAGTCAGACTTATACAGTATTTAAACTTACAAGTACTGTGATGTGTGATACTTGCTTTTAGGTTATGGTAGAAAAATTTTGTGTTTGTCTATACATTAATTCAGGACCGTCTTTGACATGATGGTATTCTCCGTCGAGTGGTCCCTATGCTGATAATGAAGACAGAATATTAGGAAAATAAGAACAATTTAGTAACCTTTATACTAAATAGAAAACACACATCTACCAAACAAACACGAAATCATTTTACTATCACAACAGATAGTATATAAATGGATAATGAATAAAATAAAAAGTTACTGTTATATCTAATTTAATACTAATATTAATTTAGTAAACAAGAATGTTTCAAATGTTACAACCCTTGTCTACCATAAAATCTAAACTGTACTTCCGGAACTGTAATTAGAACATTTTATATGTATTTTATTAGGACATGCATAATTTATTTAAAATACATCTCAACCAAATCCTAATACAAGTATACGTGCAAATTATTATTTGAGCCAAAGGTTATGTTCAAATAATAGACTCCTTTTAGTATATGTATCAATTGTTTTCCCATAAATAAAAACCGCACTTATATTTTAGAACAGTAGGAATTTACTATTTATTTAAATTATTAAATAGTTAAATTAAAATTTAAATTAGTTTAAACTTTAAGTATAGGTTCAAGTTTATATACATTATAAACGAATATTATTTCTAATTGGATATTTAAAAGTGCCAATACATCTATCTAGAAATATTGTCTATTAAATATAAAAGATATATTTAATAATTGTTATAGATTAAAAACTAAATAAAACCCTCGTAAAATAATTTATTATATGTGAACATTACATGAAACCATTATGAAACATTAAATTATTATATTATAAAGCAATTATAAATTTTACATTGTTCTACGCCATATGTAAGTCCCTCCTAAGTGAACGGACTAGAGAGCTGTAAAAGTTTGTTGAAGCATATCTTCGAGGGTTGACTTTAGTAAACTACCAGTTTAATATTTGTGTTTGGAGATGCCCCATTAGGGGGTTGAGCAATCACACCCACCACCCAAACGTTGGAAGGGGGAGCTATTTTACATGGCTTTCCTCAAATTCAAGTAATATATTCATGTGAAAAAAACTTACGGTATCCCTAAATTTCTATATTAAAAAAAATCGAATGTTAAGTAATTGCATCATACATATTCCTTGTTATTTGTATATTTTATGAATTCACCCAATTAAGTTTTTATAAACTATAACGTAGTTTCGTTTAGAAAATAGTGCTTCTGATGTGTATTTTGAATAGTAATTTATTTGTTCTGTTGTGGTTAAATATAAAGTGGAAAACGCCAGTTATTAACACATGAAGGGACTCAACGCCATTCAATTTCATCGACACTTCACAGAAACACTTAATGTTATCCAAACTATATATATATACTTTTTTAAGTGTATTAGTGTTACGTAATGGAAGAAAAACAAAAATCAACATCTGATATCATATAATATTTTGTTATTGATTTGAAGTCAATATAGCTTATGCCAGTAGTTATTGGCACCCTACACCCCATTATTGGTACATATATAAACTAGTTATTGGCACCCATATTGTTGCAATTGAGCTGTTTCTTATCACTAATCATACATAGGCTATATTCCTGTGTATATAAAAGGCTTACTAAATTTAAAATTTAAAAAAGCATAGTGCCAATAATTAGTGTGTGCCAGTAATACCTGCCTTCACACTACTTGGCATGCCAATAATGCCAGTAATTTGCAGTGCCAACTAGAATTACATCAAAGGGTCCAGTTATTGGTATGCCGATTTTACGTGCTATTGGTGGGCACTGCCAGTTAGGTGCCAATAACTGAAAATAAACAGAAATGAGAATCCGTTGTTGGCAACCCCCTTTAACACAAAATCACACATAATTTGCAGGTAAAGACACAAAATCCTTAAGGTTATGTGAACAATAGTACTTAATGAATACATACAAAACATTCCCAATACAAAAGTATTTATAGAGGGTAAGTAAACTGAAGTACAATAGTTCAATTCCCTTATGATTTTGCTAAGAAATGAAGCTAAATTTCTTCTAATATGACACATGTTTCTTATAACTTTATAAAATCCGGAACAGAAGTTTTTACTGTACTGAAACAGACTTCAAGTGATAAGACATGGACTAATGAATACTCAGTCATGTTTTGGGGATTTTAGATGGATTTGTTTATTCACAGCAATAATTTTAAAAAGAGGGTGCCAATAATACCTGCCTTTACCCTAATGAAGTTATCAACGAATAACCAAACTCTATGTCATTAGTTGTTTTGGGGCTTTTAAACTTTTATTCCAGTAATATTATGCATGTAAATAAAGTAAATATTTTTAAAATAAGCTATTATTTTCATTCGCTCTATACATGCCAAGTTACAGTACAAGGATATCCATCAAATATTTAGGTAAACGTTAGATCAAGTAAAACTGTTTGTTTTTATAGTCATGACAAGTCATTAGAAAACGTATGTTAAGTCCACAGACGTGCAAGCTGTTATGTCACTCATAAACTATCTCTGAGCATAGTATAATTATAATTATTTTAGGTATCCTGAAACCAATCATCGTTAAATAAAACAATTTTATCGTATGTAATTAATAATAACTACTTATTAGTTATTTTACGATCGGTTTGTACTAATATTACTAGTCATACTTATTTTTAAACAACGTGACTCTAAAAACGTAAGTCGCTCAATACTTGTACGGGTCAATACTTGTTATTACATAATAACAATTCCTATACAAACATATATTTTCATCATCTGATATAAAACTCATTTAGATTGTTTTCTTATTGTTAGTTTTAGAGTCTTCCTGACTAAAATAATTTCGTTGTTAAGGCCGAGACGTGATTTTGTTGTTTATAACATAAATTTTAGGATCAAGGTAGCTTTTATCAAAACAATTTATTCTCTTTGTTTCAAACTGTTATGATTTTTCTTCATAGTAAACTAACCCATTTGAAGTACAAATAATTAAATCCGTCCATCATTCGATAGTATAATTGTAATATGCTATTATGATCCACAATATTATGTTTCATAACACAGACAGTATTTCATAAATCACAATAATGTTAAAGAAGTGGTTCTAAAACCACAATACTTTTATTTTACTACGTACAACATTTGTTATCTATATAATATCTTGCAATCAGCAAACAATATTATAGTGGTGTGTTATACAATTTATAAAACTATGTGAGAAACAAAAATGTATATTATGTCAGGACAGACAATATACAATACACTATTGAATTACAAGGAAATCTCTTTTAGTGTTATATCAAGTAGTATATGTCAATACATATAAATATAAAATAAAAAGAATATTCTCTGTCAATCTGTAAATGAAAAGCTACCCTTACCTCAAGGAACTAAAGAAAAAATATATAGTCAACCGATCTCATGCAATTCAAATTCACCGAGAGGCATAAAGCCTTTCGTTTGCACTGAACTTAAATTTCCTTTCTTCTAAAATATTTTCGGAATCGCTTTTTATATCTGACAAATGTTAGATTTAACTTCCCAATAAAAGTATCATGTAATATTATATATCTTCATTCATGCTATAAACATATTTGTTTACTATAAACAGTTTTAAAATATCTATAGTTATTTTATAACAATATTATTATTCTATAACAAAATATAAATAAAATAGATAACAGTATTTTAAGTTATAATTATAAGATATAATTAATGTCATACAGTTTCCAAACATTTAGAAATAATTTAACTTAGTTATATCTTAGTGAATCAAAGTACCAGTTCTAGGAACATACATTCGTTCTAGGAACTCCTAAAAACATTCTAGGAACTTGTGTTTTTGTAAAAATGTTTTACTCACAATTAATTATTAGGTAAGTTTAAATGCCATGTTTATTTTTGTTACTTTATGATATACAATTGTGAATTTAATGTATTTTATAAATAAAACATGAGTTTGACTTTATATTCTGATGTTGCATAGTTGGAATTCAATTGGTTATCTTATTAAAAATTAGTAAAACTGTCTAAGTGTGTCCATCTACAGTCACTTAAAATATAACATAGTCCATGTACGATCGTCTGAAGTTGTTTATATATATATATATATATATATATTTTTTTTTTGCTTCCAAGAACGTCACTTTGTGACTTAATAGTGCAGTGTAGTTCATGTTTAATTCAAGATGTCCTTAAAAATATATGAATTGCTGTACATTTTAAGTTATTGAGTTTATAAATTTATGTCTGTAGCTTAACATATGTTATAGTAAATATTTCTGATATATTCACTGATCGACAGTATTTTAGTATTCTTATCTTATTTTTTATTATAAAGTTACATGATATATGTTTTTTAAAAGTAATTTTCAAGTTTTCTTCATATTGCCATAAATAATTACTTTACGTACAGGTTCGATGACTGGTTAAGCTATGGTATATGTGTTTCTATTGTTAATGTTTTTGCTTACGGTACTGTTAAATATAAATAAGAGTTGTTTGACAACTTCGTTATAATCAGAAACTAGGAAAACATTAACTCGTGATCATAAAAATGAAGGATTATTTAGTACGTGACACATTTATTTTGATATTTTATTTTCTTTAATAACGAACGATACGTTTCAGCATCATTAATAAACTGTAGAATATTGAATTCGAAATGTATTCAAACCTTTAAATTTCATCGTTGCTTTAAATTTAATAACTACGATTATAAAATTAATGGACTTTTGTTGTATTGAAAAAATCAGATATCATTTACACAGTATATATTTGATAAACCCAAATTATTTTTATATTAAAGTACATGTATATATGTAATATTGTTGTTTATGGCAGTTGGGTCACTACCACTGTACCTGTATGGGAGGACAGGTGGGTCATTACCACTGTACGTGAAGGGATGGGTCTCTCTTTAAGTAGGGAAAAATAGGATAATAATATGGAGTAGTAATTATGTGGTCTAGTTGTGTTGGGAAAATAGGAACGAGTCAAGAGTGAATTTGTCATGGGGTACGTAAAGAAAGATTATTTTCAGAGGGTCGTTTATAATAGTAAGGGAGTTTGGTGTGTGTGGAAGAAGGGTATTAATAGAAAGGTATGGTAGATGGTTTGGTTCCATGATATTATTTATGTTTAATATTTAATTTAGAAAATTGAAATATTTACATATTACAGACATTTTGAGAAACAAAAGAACATTGAACAAACGTTTGGCTCGTAGTGAACTCATTATATTCTTAACAGTCTTGGTTTTCTGAAAATTATTTTAGATAAACTTACTCATACGTGTCTACTTTAATATAAATTAATAATTTTAACAACACCAAGTTATGCTGAAAATGTCTTCATATTTATCTTTCCAATAACGAATTAAATTATTTTAACTTGTGAACGTTTGTTTATTATGAAATATGTTATGTTTATTTAACTTACCTAAGTTATTATACACGTCCAATGAACTTTTACTAGAATCAATGTAGAAACTCATAACTAACAAAAGTAAGTATTTGGAGCTTTCATCTGGCAATGCAATAAGACAGACATAAACCAAAAACATCTTGCCTCATAAATATCCATTACAGTTCTTTGTCTGTGTTAAATATTCTTCAAAATTCCATCTAGGTTAAAGGAGTGTTTTTTATAAAATATTAACCCAGGGTGGTTGTGAAATATCATATGTATGCAGTAGGAAACACTAATAAAAGTAAGAGTTAATTAAATTGGTATAAAAACATATAATAAGAAGTAGCATGTTTTTAAGCCAGTAAATTTTATTATAATGTGTTCACTGCTATCATTACCATCTTTAATTAAATTAATGCCATGTTTTGTCTATCAACTGCTTTCATCTTTCAACCCAGTCCACAACCTCTACACAAGTTGTATGGTGATTTTGGATTTGTAATTCAACGCAGTTGACTTTAAAGAATTTTACATAAATATGTTAGCATTATTTTAAGTGTGAATATTTTTCTTCAAATAAGTATTTATTTTAAGTTCATTACTTGTATCAGAGAAGAATTGTGGGTCCAATATTTAAGTATCTGTAAAATGGAAATTCGTACGAGTAAAAATAAATCTATATAAAACTTATAAATTACTATTATTTTTCAATGTAATCTAATTTGATAAGCTACAAGTGAAAAGTAGGCTGGAAAAAAGAGGAAATAAAATATTTACTTTTATCATTTCTATGTAAAAAAAAACTATGTTGAAAGACTGTATTTGTTTTAACATTACCCTTACTGAAGGTACAAGTACAGGAAGATAAATCGCTACATATTCCTGTCTCAAAGCAATCAAGTCGTTAATAGGGAGATGCGAGGTCGGTTTAATCAGGAATGAAGGATGTGATGCACAACACATAGAGTTAACTCTCTTAAGACTTAATGTTACCCTCATTGAAGGCTCAAGTGCAGGAATATAAATCACTACATTTTCCTGTATCAAAGTAATTGTGTCGTTAATAGGGAGATGCGAGGTCGGTTTAATCAGGAATGAAGGATGTGATGCACAACACATAAAGAACTCTCTTTAGACTTAATGTTACCCTCATTGAAGATTCAAGTGCAGGAAGATAAATCGCTACAATTTCCTGTATCAAAGTAATTGTGTCGTTAATAGGGAGATGCGAGGTCGGTTTAATCAGGAATGAAGGATGTGATGCACAACACATAAAGAACTCTCTTTAGACTTAATGTTACCCTCATTGAAGATTCAAGTGCAGGAAGATAAATCGCTACAATTTCCTGTATCAAAGTAATTGTGTCGTTAATAGGGAGATGCGAGGTAGGTTTAATCAGGAATGAAGGATGTGATGCACAACACATAAAGAACTCTCTTTAGACTTAATGTTACCCTCATTGAAGATTCAAGTGCAGGAAGATAAATCGCTACAATTTCCTGTATCAAAGTAATTGTGTCGTTAATAGGGAGATGCGAGGTAGGTTTAATCAGGAATGAAGGATGTGATGCACAACACATAAAGAACTCTCTTTAGACTTAATGTTACCCTCATTGAAGATTCAAGTGCAGGAAGATAAATCGCTACAATTTCCTGTATCAAAGTAATTGTGTCGTTAATAGGGAGATGCGAGGTAGGTTTAATCAGGAATGAAGGATGTGATGCACAACACATAAAGAACTCTCTTTAGACTTAATGTTACCCTCATTGAAGATTCAAGTGCAGGAAGATAAATCGCTACAATTTCCTTTATCAAAGTAATTGTGTAGTTAATAGGGAGATGCGAGGTAGGTTTAATCAGGAATGAAGGATGTGATGCACAACACATAGAGAACCCTCTTTAGACTTAATGTTACCCACACTGAAGGCTCAAGTGCCAGAAGATAAATCGCTACATATTCCTGTATCAAAGTAATTGTGTCGTTAATAGGTAGATGCGAGGTAGGTTTAATCAGGAATGAAGGATGTGATGCACAACACATAGAGTTAACCCTCTTTAGACTTAATGTTACCCACACTGAAGGCTCAAGTGCCGGAAGATAAATCGCTACATATTCCTGTATCAAAGTAATTGTGTCGTTAATAGGGAGATGTGAGGTAGGTTTAATCAGGAATGAATGATGTGATGCACAACACATAGAGAACCCTCTTTAGACTTAATTTTACCCTCACTGAAGGCTCAAGTGCCGGAAGATAAATCGCTACATACATCTGTCTCAAAGCAATCAATTCGTTAATAGGGAGATGCGAGGTCGGTTTAGTCAGCAATGAAGAAGGTGCTGTACAACATATAGAGTTAACTCTCTTTAGACTTAATGTTAACCTCACTGAAGGCTCAAGTGCAGGAAGATAAATACGCTACATATTCCTGTATCAAAGTAATCAAGTCGTTAATAGGGAGATGCGAGGTGGTTTAATCAGCAATGAAGGATGTGATGCACAACACATAAAGAACTCTCTTTAGACTTAATGTTAACCTCACTGAAGGCTCAAGTGCAGGAAGATAAATCGCTACATATTCCTGTATCAAAGTAATCAAGTCGTTAATAGGGAGATGCGAGGTAGGTTTAATCAGGAATGAAGGATGTGATGCACAACACATAAAGAACTCTCTTTAGACTTAATGTTAACCTCACTGAAGGCTCAAGTGCAGGAAGATAAATCGCTACATATTCCTGTATCAAAGTAATCATGTCGTTAATAGGGAGATGCGAGGTGGTTTAATCAGGAATGAAGGATGTGATGCACAACACATAAAGAACTCTCTTTAGACTTAATGTTACCCTCATTGAAGATTCAAGTGCAGGAAGATAAATCGCTACAATTTCCTGTATCAAAGTAATTGTGTAGTTAATAGGGAGATGCGAGGTAGGTTTAATCAGGAATGAAGGATGTGATGCACAACACATAGAGAACCCTCTTTAGACTTAATGTTACCCACACTGAAGGCTCAAGTGCCGGAAGATAAATCGCTATATATTTCGTGTTTCAAAGTAATTGTGTCGTTAATAGGGAGATGCGAGGTAGGTTTAATCAGGAATGAAGGATGTGATGCACAACACATAGAGTTAACCCTCTTTAGACTTAATGTTACCCACACTGAAGGCTCAAGTGCCGGAAGATAAATCGCTACATATTCCTGTATCAAAGTAATTGTGTCGTTAATAGGGAGATGCGAGGTAGGTTTAATCAGCAATGAATGATGTGATGCACAACACATAGAGAACCCTCTTTAGACTTAATTTTACCCTCACTGAAGGCTCAAGTGCCGGAAGATAAATCGCTACATACATCTGTCTCAAAGCAATCAATTCGTTAATAGGGAGATGCGAGGTCGGTTTAGTCAGCAATGAAGAAGGTGCTGTACAACATATAGAGTTAACTCTCTTTAGACTTAATGTTAACCTCACTGAAGGCTCAAGTGCAGGAAGATAAATCGCTACATATTCCTGTATCAAAGCAATCAAGTCGTTTATATTGAGATGCGAGGTGGTTTAATCAGCAATGAAGGATGTGATGCACAACACATAGAGTTAACTCTCTTTAGACTTAATGTTACCCTCACTGAAGGCTCAAGTACAGGAAGATAAATTGCTACATATCCATGTATCAAAGTAATCAAGTCGTTTATATTGAGATGCGAGGTGGTTTAATCAGCAATGAAGGATGTGATGCACAACACATTGAGTTAACCTTCTTTAGACTTAATGTTACCTTCAATGAAGGCTCAAGTGCAGGAAGATAAATCGCTACATATTCCTGTATCAAAGTAATCATGTCGTTAATAGGGAGATGCGAGGTGGTTTAATCAGGAATGAAGGATGTGATGCACAACACATAAAGAACTCTCTTTAGACTTAATGTTACCCTCATTGAAGATTCAAGTGCAGGAAGATAAATCGCTACAATTTCCTGTATCAAAGTAATTGTGTCGTTAATAGGGAGATGCGAGGTAGGTTTAATCAGGAATGAAGGATGTGATGCACAACACATAAAGAACTCTCTTTAGACTTAATGTTACCCTCATTGAAGATTCAAGTGCAGGAAGATAAATCGCTACAATTTCCTGTATCAAAGTAATTGTGTCGTTAATAGGGAGATGCGAGGTCGGTTTAATCAGGAATGAAGGATGTGATGCACAACACATAAAGAACTCTCTTTAGACTTAATGTTACCCTCATTGAAGATTCAAGTGGAGGAAGATAAATCGCTACATATTCCTGTATCAAAGTAATCATGTCGTTAATAGGGAGATGCGAGGTAGGTTTAATCAGGAATGAAGGATGTGATGCACAACACATAAAGAACTCTCTTTAGACTTAATGTTACCCTCATTGAAGATTCAAGTGCAGGAAGATAAATCGCTACAATTTCCTGTATCAAAGTAATTGTGTCGTTAATAGGGAGATGCGAGGTCGGTTTAATCAGGAATGAAGGATGTGATGCACAACACATAAAGAACTCTCTTTAGACTTAATGTTACCCTCATTGAAGATTCAAGTGCAGGAAGATAAATCGCTACATATTCCTGTATCAAAGTAATCATGTCGTTAATAGGGAGATGCGAGGTCGGTTTAATCAGGAATGAAGGATGTGATGCACAACACATAAAGAACTCTCTTTAGACTTAATGTTACCCTCATTGAAGATTCAAGTGCAGGAAGATAAATCGCTACAATTTCCTGTATCAAAGTAATCATGTCGTTAATAGGGAGATGCGAGGTCGGTTTAGTCAGCAATGAAGAAGGTGCTGTACAACATATAGAGTTAACTCTCTTTAGACTTAATATTACCCTCATTGTAGGCTCAAGTACAGGAAGATAAATCGCTACATACATATGTCTCAAAGCAATTAAGTCGTTAATAGGGAGATGCGAGGTTGGTTTAGTCAGCAAAGAAGAAGGTGCTGCACAACACATAGAGTTAACTCTGTTTATACTTAATGTTACCATCATTGAAGGCTTAAGTACAGGAAGATAAATCACTACATATTCCTGTATCAAAGCAATCAAGTCATTAATAGGGAGATGCGAGGTCGGTTTAATCAGGAATGAAGGATGTGATGCACAACACATAGAGTTAACCCTCTTTAGACTTAATGTTACCCTCATTGAAGGCTCAAGTACAGGAAGATAAATCGCTACATATTCTTGTATCAAAGCAATCAAGTCATTAATAGGGAGATGCGAGGTAGGTTTAATCAGCAATGAAGAAGGTGCTGCACAACACATAGAGTTAACCCTCTTTAGACTTAATGTTAACCTCACTGAAGGCTCAAGTGCAGGAAGATAAATCGCTACATATTCCTGTATCAATGTAATTGTGTCGTTAATAGGGAGATGCGAGGTAGGTTTAATCAGCAATGAATGATGTGATGCACAACACATAGAGGTAACCCTCTTTAGACTTAATTTTGGAAATAATGAACTTTACGATACAAAGTGTTCAGGTAAATTAACGTAAAAATATTATTGTTTTTTTGTATATTTTAATCTGTATGGAAAGTCTGGTAAATTTGGCATGGCATTAAGTAAACCTTTTGAAATTGGTTTTGTATGTAAAGATATACCTAATTTAATAAACTGATTTTATATAAAGTGTCATGAAGTCATATTTCTATCAATATGCTATGCTTGGTGACGTGAGGAATGTTAAATGTATTCTATATATATCAGGTAATTTAATAAATGGAATCTAACTAAATTGTGAATAGATAATGTGAATACAAAGCAAAGGCATACATTTTAATAAGGCATTTTGTGATGTTTTATCATACATAATATGATAAAACGCCCATCAAACAGAGAACCACACCAGGATAGCTACACAAACGTCCTGAGTGTGTGACTACCTCTTTTTGTTGTACCCAGCTATGAGATATGATAACAAGTTCGACGTATGTTCACATATATTATACACACCTATGCCTAACACTGAAGCCACATTAAACAGAGAACCACACCAGGATAGCTACACAACTGAGTGTGTGACTACCTCTTTTTTTGTACCCAGCTATGAGATAAGACAACAAATCTACAATATTGCAATATTTTTTGAAAAATTTGAACAATTATAAATAATGTAATTTCATTGAGCAAACATTATCAGAAAAGAAAGTGTGAGTCTAGCCAATTTTCAATCAATCAAGGATTAAAAGCATTGTTAGCACTCAATGTTAATACCAATGTCATAATAAATAGTGTGCCATAACGTTATGATACAAATCAATTTAACGATAGTATATTTTATGCTAATATGGTCATTACTAGGCTAATCCATGAGTATAAGGGGCCACTCAAATTATCTCTTGGTGAGCTGAAATCATTCCTTCATAGATATCATTTCACATGGCATAGACTGCATATAAACAAGGCGGGGAAAAGAATTTTAGGCAAAAGCATTTTTCACACCATCAGCAGCCGTCGGACTTTGTTACCAGGAGAAGTGGATGATAACTGGAGGGGATCTTGCAGAAATCAAGAGGGTTCTGTATGTAAACAAGGAACTGTCAGCCGTGCCAGGAATGTGGACAGTGACTTATCCCTCATAGAGCCCTACCCAGCCCCGGCATGTCTTCGTCAGCGTCGGCCGCTCAGCCAGCAAGAGCATCTCACAAAACAAGTGACTCCGATGACTGTATTCAGATTACATCTCTTAAGGACTTTCCTCCCTTACCTTTAGGCTCAGATTTATGTAATATTTCTACTGAATGTCCATAAATAGGGATATTTGTGTACAAAATATGTTATAATTCCCTAAAAATATACAATTCAGTACCATAACAATGATATTTGTTCTAAACAATTAAAAACCCTTTAAAATACTCTTTTAGAAACCTTTAAAAACTTAGTTTGAGCTCAAAACAACGTATAAAACTGATGTAACACTTGTAAATTAATTGTTTAACCTACACAATTATTTAGTTGGCTTTGCATTTACTACTACATGACTCCAAACAGTTGGCAAAGTGTAAGTAGCCAATAGGAATAAATTCTCTATAATGTTCGCATTTTAAGTCTGGTTTTAACAAAACTTGGTACTAATGATTCTTTGCATCTATTTATTAAACAAATAAACGAATAGTTAGTTGAAATGTGTCTATTGTAGAAACTTTGACATTAACAGTAAGAAAGTTTGGTTCCTTTTGGCTGTAAAATACTCGATCAGAAAATGTATATACACCACTCCCAGAGACCCAACCACACACCATACAAGCATGACTTAACAGTCCACCCACCTACTCAACACACACAGTACTCTCTATAGACTACGTAACTACCCATTACATAAAACCTTAGATTGACTCCCAACATTCATGAACAACCAACCTACCAAACATACGACTTGACCACCCACAAAAACAAGACTTTATATATAACCAATTATTTAACATACAAGACCAACCACACACCATACAAGCATGACTTGTACAAAAGTCCACCCACCTACTCAACACACACAGTACTCTTGATGGACCACATGCCTACACATTATACTTGATAGATCATCCACCTAACCATTACATAAAACCTTTGATAGACCATCAACACACATATGTTTTGTTAAAAAGTAACAAGGACTTGATCGAGTCACTTTTGTCTATGGTGACTGAATCAATAATTTACCAGCTAATACCTTTAAGAGTGAGTATATAGCAGTATATAGCTTGCCTAATACAGTACTACAGAGTTATAGAGCAGGTTTATTACAGTTATAATCCTTAAAATTGTTCCACTTTGTCTTGTATTATTAATATAGTAAGTATTGCAACTACAAATGTTGTATAGCTCTCAAAGCCAGCCACCAAACTAATAAAATATTTAAAAACATACCATTAAACTATTTCTAAATAAAATATACAGTACAAAATCCTTGTTTGTTTAAATATTCATTCAGAGCCAATTCAGCATTCATTCAGAGCCAGTCGGCATGCACCAACCAACACCAGTGACCCAACCATTCCTCCGCACAGCATGGCCTCGGTCGCCGCTTGGCTGCCCTTCGCGCGGGCGGCGGCCATCGGTTGGGTGCCCATCGCCACTCATCCACTCCCCCCTCCACCCGTCCCCAAATACCGGCGGAAGGCCGACGATGAGAAGCTGCTGATCAACGTGTCCGGCCGTCGGTTTGAGACGTGGCGAAACACCCTCGAGAAGTACCCCGATACTCTACTGGGCTCCAACGAGCGCGAGTTCTTCTTCGACGAGGAGCGTAAGGAGTATTTCTTCGACATTTTCAAATGTGAAAAATGCCAGCCCATTTTTGATGAAATTGCAAGGTATCAAAAAAACTTATGTAGCTTCTATGTTTGTTGTCATATTTATGTCAATTTTTATTACTGAAGGAAAAGAAGTGTTCTTTGTAATGAAATATAGTTTACCCTCCTAATTAAAATTTTTTTTAAAAGTTTTTTTCTAATTTGAGACCCATCCCCCACCAAAACTGGAAAGCGTGCCAACTGGGGGATGGCTCAAAACCAGTCAAGCGATGGGATCAGTTTTATATTTGTTAGGTTAGGTTAGTTTCTTTTGGCTTTAATTAGGTTTAACTAGTTAGGTTAGATTAAGGAAGGTTTTATTAGATTAGGTTAACGAAAAATAATTTAAATAACCAGCCTAACCTAACCAGACATATACTAACAGAATTTAAACTACCTAACCTTACAAATATAAAACTAAACTAACCTAACCAAAACTAATCTATTAATACTCAAAATGGCATATGCTAACAAAACAAAACCTTACAGTAACCGTAAAATGTCCGGTGCTAAAGCGTTTCGTAATGGTTCGATTGCAAATATCTTGCCATATTTGCAGTCAGAACAAAATTACGCACACTAAGTATACCAATGTACTTAGTAGTAGAACATAGTATTAGTTTATACATTTCTTCTTTTTGTTTACAAACACAAGTTTTATATCTTCCTTTCTACTATCGGTAATTTTTTTATTTACAAACACAAGTTTTATATCTTCCTTTCTACTATCAGTATTTTTTTTGTTTACAAACACAAGTTTTAAATTTTCCGTTCTACTATCGGTAATTTGTTTGTTTACAAACACAAGTTTTATATCTTCCTTTCTACTATCGGTAATTTTTTTGTTTACATACACAAGTTTTATATCTTCCTTTCTATTATCGGTAATTTTTCTATTACTGAACTTTAATAACTTGGAATAATTAATTAAATTAATAAAATGGATACATTACTCTTCTTTAATGTCATATTTTGTAAACTGAAAATAAGTTAATTTTGCTTTCGTTTCTGTTTATAAATAATTTGAATCGTTAAATTACTTAACCAACGTTTTACTATTTTTGCCATCCCTTCAATCATATGCAAGTAAAATGTAATTTTTGCACAAATAATAAGTACACAGAGTACTTCATGTACATTTAATGTTATTTAAATATTAGGCCATCATGCAATAAATGTGTTTAAGTAAATTATGTAGTTTTATTATCTAGGCAAGGACAGTTTATATTTAAACCAGGAAATATCTAAATGTATTTAAAAAAATTTTATAACATGATTTGATTGTGGATAACAAACGTTGGCCGTTCATTATAACCTTATTTGTATGCTAAAAGGACCTTATTTGTAAAATACTAGTTATGAAATATGTTTGAGAAACCAATATTTATTCAATGTATAACAAACAAGTAACACGCTTCATTGGAACAGAGTAAACTTATGTTACGATCGATTTCAACTAACATTATCATACCAGATTAATTCAAAATTTAATAAATGGGTTATACTTTTTCTGTTGAATATTTTTAAATTAAAAATGTTCCCTACAATTATATTATAATTATGATTATAAAACAAAACTTTTTCAAATCAGTTAGAAATTGACTTTGATATTTTTTTGTGATGTTTTCTGCATTTGAATTGATTATTCGGACCCAATAATAGTATTAATAAAAACAAAAATGGACTAATAGTATCTTATAATTATTCGTTAATATAACACGAAAAGTATAATTTTTAACGTTTAGTTGTATGTACTAACGTGTTTCATTATAGTTGGACTAAGAAAATCTCTAATAACAGCATATAAAACTACTACTTATAAAATAAAGGACCACTCGTTTTTATGGAAATAAATTATCAAATGTTCAAAAAACAAAACAGAAATATCTTTATTATTCAAGTAACTAAATAAGGCTTTATAAACTGTGAGAGTTATTAATATGTATTAAATTATTATTTTTGTAGGCAACGTTATACAGATCGGCCAGTAGTTGTTAATCTCAATTACATTTTTACGACTATGATATTTTCTGTATTCTGATGAAGTCGTTTACGTAACCATAATAATCGGAAAATCACAAATAAATTAGTGACGCGCTTTATTTGTAAATTTATATTTAACTTATTATTCTTAACATTTAGTTTTATATACTAAATTTGTAAAGTTCTTGGTAAAAAATATAAGCTTTTAGGAACGTATATGACATGAAAACAAATCATATATATTTTGTAGATAACATTTGTTTTTAATCACAAAATAATATCGGTATATCCTATGATGAGGTCTTTTTTATATAATGATTGTTTTCCAATAAATAAATAATACGTGTTAAAGTACGTATAGAGTGGTAAAGCTACGAAATTGATCCTTTAGAGGTGAAAACTCAATAAATTCCCTCGACACATTCGACGTTAGTTCCGGCTCATTGAAATCCTCTCTCGACTCATAGGGTTGCAATACATTACCGTTTATAGACCAATATCATTTGAAAATTACAAACATTACAGAAGTAAATAGATCCTTTAGTGCAGTTACGTCAAAGGTGCAGTTGATTCTTTGGAATCGTTAAGGTTTTCTTTTTGAGGATTTAATAATAAATTTAATAAATTATTAATACATTTATTATTAATACATTTAATAATAAATATGATTTTTCAGGCAATGTCTCTAGGAAATATCAACAGGTAGCTGAGAGATCAATTATATTTTAAATATGATAGTTGTCTTTAATTTTTATGAAATAAACATTTATTTGCTTAATAAATGTAGAATGAAGGATAAACAATATTAGTAAGAAATGACTTGCCCAAAACCAATTAACACCACCCGTTTCAACAAATGGTATGCCAGAAACAGAACCCCCTCCCTTTTTGACAATACCAATAGCAGCATGCCTTTTGTCCACAATGGAAATGAAATAACCACTTGTATAGTAAATATTTCTTTACAAATAAATGTTATGTGCAAAAAAATCATAATTACAAAAGATTATTTTAAATGATCCTAAACTATATATAATCACCAAATATTTGTTTGAAATAACTAATACATGGAACATATACCATTTATAAACAAACAACTTTATTCAATTAAAAATCTACGTATCAATCAGTTATCATTGTTAAAATATCAACACTGAAACAAACATTCCCATTATTTCTATAAAGCTCCCACCTTTCTCATACTAATAACTCAAGGGAGTAGGGGTGGGGAGGGCAAGTAATGGATGGTGATGGATACCTCCAACCAATGCATTACACTGACACATAAGGGATGTCAGTACAAAGGGAGGATGAAGGACACATACTCATCCTGCCTTTGGCTTGTGACGTGGCTGAAATTGACGTCTCGGTAGCGTCTAGTAGTGATTGAGACCAAGAGCCACCTCATGGCACTGACACACCGCTTGTACGTTGGCAGTACACAGGGAGCATCCACATCACAGTGAGGATGAGGGACACCTACTCCTCCTGCCTTTGGCTCGTGACGAGGCTGATGTTGACATCTCGAGACCTTCTAGTAGTGATTGAGATCACTAGCTACCTTATGACAGTGATTCACCATTAAACATTGTATGTTGGCAGTACAAATAGAACGTTCGTATCACGAAGGGAGAGGGAGAACAGATACTCCCCTGCCTCTGGCCATTAACGTGACTAACATAGATGTCTCGGGACCAATTATTGGGTGATTGAAACAACTAACTCTTTCATGGTACCAGCATGGAGTAATTTTACTCCACGCTGCATTGTTGCTAACACCCCCCCCCCCCCTATTAGTTGGTAGTACAAAAGGAGCGCTCATGTCACTGTGAGAGAGGAAAGATACCTAATTCCCCTGCTTCTGGAATGTAACGTGGCTGACGTAGTTGTTACAGTATCATCCTGTGAGCATGGCTCAAACACACCTCTTATAAGTTGGTAGTACAAAGACAGCGTCCACATCACAGTTAGGAATGTAACTGAACAGAGATCGGAGGAGTAGATGTCCTTCATCCTCCACAGTGACGTGGACGTATCTTTTATTACCTACTTACAAGGGGTGTTTTCAGTTTCATGACGTGTTTAATGGTCTTGATCACAATTATATAGTCCCTTGACAACTACGTTGCCCAAACCACTGACCAGAGGCAAGAGAGTAAATGTTCTTCATCCTTCACTGTGACGTTGACACTCTGTCTATACTGTCAACGTACAAAAGGAAGTGTCACTGCCATGAGGTAGTTAGTGGTCTTGATCACCATTAGTTAGTCTTGAGACATCTACGTCAGTCACATTACTGGCTAGAGGCAGAGGAATTATGTGTTATCCCTCTCTTACTGTGACGTTGACGCTCCCTTTGTACTGCCAATGTATATGGATTGTGTCACTGTCATGAGGTGTTTAGAGGTCTTGATAACCATTAGTTAGTCTCGAGACATCTACGTCAGTCACATTACTGGCCAGAGGCAGAGGAATTATGTGTTATCCCTCTCTTACTGTGACGTGGACGCTCCCTTTGTACTGCCAATGTATATGGATTGTGTCACTGTCATGAGGTGTTTAGAGGTCTTGATAACCATTAGTTAGTCTCGAGACATCTACGTCAGTCACATTACTAGCCAGAGGCAGGGGAATTATGTGTTATCCCTCTCTTACTGTGACGTTGACGCTCCCTTTGTACTGCCAATGTAGATAGATTGTGTCACTGTCATGAGGTAGTTAGTGGTCTTGATCACCACTAGTTTGTCCTGAGACATCTACGTCAGCCACATTACTGGCCAGAGGCAAGGGAATTATGTGTTATCCCTCTCTTACTGTGACGTTGACGCTCCCTTTGTACTGCCAATGTAGATAGATTGTGTCAGTGCCATGAGGTAGTTAGTGGTCTTGATCACCACTAGTTTGACCCGAGATATCTACGTCAGTCACATTACTGGCCAGAGGCAAGGGAATTATGTGTTCTCCCTCTCTCACTGTAACATGCACGCTCTCTTTGTACTGCCAATGTAGATGGATTGTGTCAGTGCCATGAAGTAGTTAGTGGTCTTGATCACCACTAGTTTGACCCGAGATATCTACGTCAGTCACATTACTGGCCAGAGGCAAGGGAATTATGTGTTTTCCCTCTCTCACTGTAACATGCACGCTCTCTTTGTACTACCTACATACAAGGGTTGTATGATCTAGTGTAAACACTCCTCACAGTGAGATTTAAGCTATTGCTCATTTTGAAACTAGTTCATTTTGAAATGGTATATTATTATTATTGGATAACATTACGTTATGAATTAAGATGATAATGCAAGAATTAGGACCATACTGGGTAGTTGTGTTGACTGGAAAAGTAACCCCTCTAAGATGTGTCACCAAACTGGGGGGAGAGGGTACTTTCCCAGGCGCTAATTGTCAGGCACTCCAAATACAACGTTCCACTATCGAAATAGCTACTTGAAAGTTGCATTTTTAAGGTGCTCAAATATGGGCCCCATCTATAAAAAGGGTGAATTTGTGAACTGACACCAGGAAGCCTCTGTGTTAGTCGGTTGTTAACTCAACTCTACACAGGAGCTATTGATGACAAGCTTGGTCGAGAAGCTCACATCCTGGACCTACTAAGTTTATATGAACTATGAAGGATGTTTGGAACATTACATCATTAAATCCTGCAGAGATGTAGAGGCAAGCCAATGTCAGTTATCAGGCTTGGTCCGGTGATGCCTCCGGATCAGTGTCACATGAGTATAGTGAGAGGACGTTGGCCTTCTACAAAGTGCAAGATAGACTGGATCTGGTGTGCACCGTGATCTATCAGGCAGCTTGCACCAGAGTGAGGGTGGCTTTAGTAGTGGTTATACCGACCAGATTCCTTTTTATGCTAGCAGGGAGCTCCACTGGGCCGTTTCAATATGGTGAATGAGCCTAGAGGAAGAGTAGGTTAAACTCGGGTTAAACTCAAGTAGTGGTTACCATATTTGAGGTCGCTCGTGTTTTTTGATACATACACCGATGAACTCGCTCTGATATTCCACGAATACACTACACTGAGCTTCTCGCTATAGTGGAGATAATTTACTTCGAAACTGACCTATAATTTTTGGCAAATTACAATTTATATTAACAAACAAGTTAAAAACAATAATTAATCAGGAGATTAATAATATCTATTAGATTGGTGTGTCGTTACCATGAGGTGGTGAGTGGTCTTGATAATAATTAGTTAGTCCCGGGACATTTACATCAGCCACGATACTGTTCAGAAGCAGGGTAAGTTGGTGTCCTCCCTCCCCCACTGTTACGTGGACGCCTCTTCAGTCCTGCCAAATTATAGGGTGTGTGAGTATCATAAGGTAGTCGTCTTGATGACCATTATTAAGTCCCGAAACCTATAAGTCCATCCCTTCACCGAACAGAGATCGGAGGAGTAGATGTCCTTAATCCTCCACAGTGACGTGGACGTATCTTTTATTACCAACTTACAAGGGGTATTTCATTTTCATGACGTGGTAAATGGTCATGAGGTGGTTAGTGGTCTTGATCACCACTAGTTTGTCCCAAGACATCTACGTCAGGTACATTACTGACCAGAGACAGGGGAATTATGATTTCTCCCTCTCTCACTGAGACGTGGACGCTCCCATTGTACTGCCAACATACATGAGTTGTGTCATGGTCTTGGTGACCATTACTTGGTCCCGAGACATCTACCTCAGTCACGTTACAGGCCAGAAGCAGGGTAATTATATGTTCTCCTTCTCTCACTGTAACGTGCAAGCTCCCTTTGTACTGTCAACATACAAGGGTCGTGTCACGGACACCAGTTTCGTCAGCTGTTCAAATACAATTATTGTACCGTTAAAGTTACGTAGGCAGTTGCTCGATGGGGGTACTTTTCCAGGAGATACTTTTCCTCTACTTCGTGTATTCATCTTTACTTATTAAATTCAATATATGATGCTATTGAGAAAGCATAAAGTCATAGTTTTTAATAATAACTGTAAAAACATTGAACCAAAAATGTACAGCTTTCAGTGAAATAAAAAGTTTATTTTAAATTGATTGTATATATTTTATCGATTAAATCAACTATAACGAAAAAAAATAAATATAACGAAGCTCAGAAATAATATTATTTTAAAAGCCTTCAATCTAGTGAGTTCAATAACGTATCAAAATCAAAGTAATATAAAGTTCGTAGTGGAATCATCAAATTAGGTTATATATAATGCTCAATTATAATTAATAATGAATTTCTTATATTTAACACATATTCTGCTATTACAAAAAGAGCACGATCGCAAAAGTAATCATGCATGTATTGAAAATGATAATATAATGAAGGGCACATGCTGGACATGTTATGATTTTTAGTTATACATTTTTGGCAGACAATAATAAAAAGATAAAAAACAGCAAAAATAAAAAAACTTGTTTATATCTTCCGTCTACTGATGTTTATAACTATAAACAGTATTAAGTCTATGTTAAACAAGTAAATTTTATCTTCCTAAGGAATATAAAAAAGGAAATATTTAATAATGTGGTTTCAAAAATAATACAAGAGCCCCACCTAAGAGATTTTTTATAATAACACTCACTCGCCAGTTCACATGAGCCTGCAGCCTTGTGCGTTAACTTTATCCAACGAGTGAAGTACCGGCCGTTAGATCAGTACGGATTCGAACCTTGGACACTGTCCTCCACAGTCCGAAGCCTTAGCCACTGAGCCACCGGCAAATAAAAGAATTCAATAAAAGTAATATATAATTTTTAAAATATTTATACCTCCAAAAAAAATGAAATTTTCAAATACCAAACAACAAAGTCATAACTACTTAATAATTATTAACTGTAAGAGAAACAGTTGATATTCACAACAATAACTAAGAGCACATAACAACAGCTGTTAAGAAATAGCAGCTTTTAAGGACCTCAACAATCGTTACCAAGTTTTAATAACCGATGTGGAAGTGTATTTCTGCTAACAGTTGTAAGTCGTAATCTCTTTCGTTCCACTACTCCTTAGACCGTATTTCAACGTAATGTGTAATAACAGTCCAAAAGTCTGAAAGCTATTTATTGAAAAGTCTTTATTTACTATAATACTGGAACGGAGTTTCTTGTCTGATTTAATTGTATGTTATTATATTAATATGTTAGTAATAAAGTACGATATATATAAAATAACGTCGCAATCATTAAGCTCTTTATTGACAACGCGTCATTAGTAACATTTCAAGTTTAAGAAATGTTGTTTGTCTTTATAAATAAAAAAAAATATACCTAAGATAAAAATGATTTAACTACTGATAATAACTTCTTCGAAGATAATATGTGAATTAGTTTTAAAATATAATCAAAATTTAACATCAAATAAAAACTTTAAACATTGAATTAAGTATTTCTGAATGGAACAACATTTTAAAGAACTCTTACTCTGAAGTAAGTTCAGTTCTGGGCAGATCTTAAGCTACACCGATATTGAAACTCTTGGTTATGTTTTGGGACACTGCCCTTAGGAAAAATAGGGCAAGAATATTTCCTGAGGCTAAAATTGGTAAATAATTTCGTATGTACAATATCTATAAACAGAACAATATTTAAACTATAGATCCTATTTTAAATTACTTTAGAAAAGGTTGAATAGTCAATAATTAGAAATATAACCTTACATTCTCTACTTATTTCTAAAATATTACGCAGTTTATTTTTTTCAAACAAATAAAAAACATTCAACTTTTATTTGGAAGTGGAGAATTAATTTCTAAACTTACTTTGTCGTTTTTTAAACTATAATATACCAAATAATTCTACAGAAAAAAATATTAGGAAGTATCACAAATTTAATATATAGACCAGAAGGACTCACAAAGGAACAAAAGAATAAATAGTTTGCTATGGTACGTCGAAATGTTCGTGTATTCTATTCAAGGAAATTGGTTGTTGAGACGTGTTTCTAAAATACATTGTTCATTGGCATTTTCTTTGAAATTTATATTAAACAATTATTTTTTATCAGGCTGGGTGTGTGGGTTATATTTAATATAACTACTATATACAGGGTGATTTAAAATTGTGTAGCCATACTTTGGCATCATGTTCTAGACATATAAACAAACAAAAATATTCTCTAACAGTATGGTTTATCTCGCTTCGTTATCCGTTTATCTGTATTTTTGTGTATTGTTTTATAAATTATATGTCAGGAACTATAAATTGTACTGATTTTAAATTTTGTTTACTTAGTAAGATTTATAGAATCTCATTATACACTGGTTTTTAATGGTTTTTAAAACCATTTGAAAATGGCTTGTAATTTAAATTATACAAATTCATAAACAAAAAAACCATCATATACATTAAAAATTTAAAAGAAAATGTTTGTTTAGCTTATTTAACAGATATGATAACTCATTTGAAAAGTCCGTCATTTGACATTTGACACCGTCATTTTGAGCTCTTGTTGTAAATCTAATAGTAACTAAATATTTCACTAATGTTACACATTGTAATTTGTTTTCCTTTTCACATTATCTGTAAAGTACATATTTGAGTTATTAGTTGGTTTTGTTCTTCATTAGATTTTACGTCACAGGTATTTGGACCATATTTGGGTTATAATCTAATTGAATTGATCAAGTGAGGAATCAATTTTAGCATTAAATAAGGTTAAAAAAGTTATTCTTCACAATTTTTAATTAATTTATTTATTTATTTTTTTTTTTTTTTTGAGTACGAAATGTGTACATGTTTACTTAATATTTAAAATGTAGGAAATATTAATATTTAATATTTCAAATGGATTAACAAAAAACAGTGTACACTGAGGTTCTATCAACCTCAGTAAGTAAGACAAATTTTAAACCTTAACCATTTACGGTTCCTGAATTATTAATTTTTTCAATCAAATATACAAACATACAGACAGACGGATAACGAAGCGAGAAAGACCATAATGTTATAGGACAATTGTTGTTTGTTTTCATGTCCAGAACGTGATCTCAAAGTTTGGTTGTATAATTTTAAATCACCTATATTTCTGTAACTTTAAACGATATTTAATGATTTTTCTACAGGATAATTATCTTCACCAACATGAGAGAGGTCGTGTTACATTTTCCATCTGGCAATAGCTTGTGAAATTAGTTAGCCCTTAGGTCTTCAATCCCCATACTTCCAACACTATTTACGATTCTCCTAACTAATGGCTCAAAGTAGTTTTAGGTTTTGTCAGTTGCATAATTTTTACTTTACGTTTACTTCAAGCGACACATGTCTTTCATACATTTGAGCAACCAGCTGCCCTTGCATTCTTGACATTCCTCATACAGTTCAATTAGCCAATTGTTGCCAGGAAACACATAACCCTAAGCTTTAGATCTGAATCTCCAGACCCAACGTACTTACTTGGTTCACTTAACACTTCTAGCCAGAACTAACCGAAGAAATATTGGTTTCACTCAGGATATTCCATTACTTTACTTAAACCTGAAATGTTTGCTTGATAAACATGACAAACTTAGTTTTTGGCTTTACAGATGTAGCAAGAAAACTTTGACAGTCAATATTAGTCTAATACTTGTCCATGATCTAAGCTCATAGTTATGTATCGCATGGCTTCCATAGGTCAGATACTAAACTAATCAAAGATAAAAAATTAGAAATAGTTTTTTAATTAGCATAATACGTGTTGGTACATATTCAGTACAAGTAAACGTCACACAACACAAATTTATTACAATATAAGCACAAAATGCACAAATATTATGGTGATCGATTTCGGTGAACCACGCTCACCTTCCTCGATCACCATAATATTTGTGCATTTTGTGCTTATATTGTAATAAAAAATTAGACTAATAAACAATATACGAATAAAATTAAATTTACAGTACAACGTACTTGAGTCTTAGTGTATGAACCTCCCGTCACAGAGCTAAAACATTATTTCTTAACCGTTCAACACCTTCTTCTCCGATTGAATGAAGACCATCTAATCCTGTCTAAAAATAATGCAATGGTCAATAATTAACTAAGTGATCCATAGTTTGAACTTCGACTCCACCATTAAACGACTGATCACTTGCATTGCATGCTTATATTTCCAGTATTTGTCGCCACACCTCAACATACTGCATGTGGTGGAGGTGTTAGTGCTCCATTAAAAAATAGTTTACCGCATTTGTGCCAAAGACGTAGTATTGGTCTGATTTTAAGCTTTTTGACAAAACCGATACTGATTTATCTCTGTTAAAAAACATTCGAACACTGACTACAACCCAACATCAACACCCTAGATTTCTCTAGTATTGTCCATACCGATAGCAACAATTTAGTGGAAGATATATTCTTCATACTAAAGTTATTTATTTGCCAATTTCCCCAGCAGATAATGCCCAAGTAAACCTAGCAAGCATTACTGTACTTCCTACCACACTCAATGGTATAATAAGGTGGTCTCTAGTCTAATGCCATAAAACTTTTTACATTATTGATGCGTTTGACACTAAAATATTTCAATAGTATTTTTAGTGATTAGATTTTACTTATCCAGTTTGAAATCTTGATTATAACTCAAACATCCCTCTTCTCTCGTTCCAATTTGTGTTCTCCCTCCTCTCTCATACCAATTTGTACTCTCCCTCTTCTCTCGTACCAATTTGTGTCCTCCCTCTTCTCTCGTACCAATTTGTGTTCTCACTCTTCTTTCATACTAATTTTTGTTCTCCCTCTTCTCTCATACCAATTTGTGTCCTCCCTCTTCTCTCGTACCAGTTTGTGTCCTCCCTCTTCTCTCATACTAATTTGTGTTCTTTCTCTTCTCTCGTACCAATTTGTGTCCTCCCTCTTCTCTCGTACCAATTTGTGTTCTCCATCCTCACTCGTCCCAATTAGTGTTCTCACTCGGCTTTCGTACTAATTTGTGTTCTCCCTCTTCTCCATACCAGTTTGTGCTCTCCCTCTTCTCTCGTACCGATTTGTGTCCTCCCTCTTCTCTCATACCAATTTGTGCTCTCCCTCTTCTTTCGTACTAATTTTTGTTCTCCCTGTCCTCTCATACCAATTTGTGTCCTCCCTCTTCTCTCGTACAAATTTGTGTTCTCTCTCTTCTCTCGTACCAATTTGTGTTCTCCCTCTTCTTTCGTACTAATTTTTGTTCTCCCTGTCCTCTCATACCAATTTGTGTCCTCCCTCTTCTCTCGTACAAATTTGTGTTCTCTCTCTTCTCTCGTACCAATTTGTGTTCTCCGTCTTCTCTTGTACCAATTTGTGTTCTCCTTCTTCTCTCGTACTAATTTGTGTTCTCTCTCTTGTACAAATTTGTGTCCTCGGTCTTCTCTTGTACCAATTTGTGTTCTCCCTCTTCTCTCGTACTAATTTTTGTTCTCCCTCTTCTCTCGTACCAATTTGTGTCCTCCCTCTTCTCTCGTACTAATTTGTGTCCTCCCTCTTCTCTCGTACCAATTTGTGTCCTCCCTCTTCTCTCGTACAAATTTGTGTTCTCTCTCTTCTCTCGTACCAATTTGTGTTCTCCCTCTTCTCTCGTACTAATTTGTGTCCTCCCTCTTCTCTCGTACCAATTTGTGTCCTCTCTCTTCTCTCATACCAATTTGTGTTCTCCCTCTTCTCTCGTACCAATTTGTATTCTCCCTCTTCTCTCGTACCAATTTATTTTCTTCCTCTTCTCGCATACTAACTTTCGCTCTCCCTCTTCTCTCGTACCAATTTGTGTCCTCCATATTCTCTAGTACCAATTTGTGTTCTTCCTCTTCTCTCGTACCAATTTATGTTCTCCCTCTTCTCGCGTACTAACTTTCGCTCTTCCTCTTCTCTCGTACCAATTTGTGTCCTCCATATTCTCTAGTAGCAATTTGTGTTCTTCCTCTTCTCTCGTACCAATTTGTGGCAGGCCATTTGTAATAAATGACAAATTTAGAAACATAAACAGAGTTGTTTCTAAAATGTATAGATCTGCAGAGCCAAGAGTTAAAAGAATTTTCTCTGAACACTGTCATTATCTGACCGTTAACCCCCACATTATGATTACTTAGATAGGTGGAGATGGATCATGTCATAATTACTCATAAGAATCACAGTAAGGAGAATCTACATGATATAGCTAATATGACATCTAGTTAATACAACAAAAATATTTACTTCAGATGTATAGTCAATATTAGGTATTTAGACTTTGTATACATTAATTACATAAAAAGATATTTTAAGGTTTGCATATACTTTAATATTTATTATGAACAAATGTGAACTTATAATCACACAGGTTGCAAGTAATAACTTATCACATCATATGGAAAGTGTACCATAAAACAAGTGCGTAAATGTACCACTAATATTTTTTATCAAACTTTAAATATACTAATATCATGATATACAAAAATAACTTTTTATGGACTCTCTACTAGAGGTATATAATTATTCTGAGTTGAACTTACAAATCTTGACTCGGTTGTATAATCAATTACTGTTTTTCGTCAAACAGCTATGTTGTTTGCATAGTTTTTAAAAAATGTATTGTAATATCGTAACTTACATCAAATAGTTATTATACCTAAAGTTATTACATGTACTTTTAATTATTTAAATATTTTTTTTCTTTTTGCTACTGAAAATAATATCCGAAACACTTTTATATAAAAAAAATATCAATATTACATACGTTGCACGTATTTTAACTGTATTATAATATGATAATTGTAATTCTGAACATAAAATATGGTGTGTTTTACGTGATATTTCCTCCGAAGATCTAGATAAGACCGGCGAGATGGGTGCTTTCATGCGGCGAGAGATATATGGAGCAATATATCTCTCTGAAGACATCCGCGTTCCCAAATGGCATTACTTGTGTACGGATTGAAACGTACGTTCTACTTATATACAACCTACGACCAATGGAACTACATTGCGCAGCTTGATTTGACCTGGTAATGGAAAATAACAAGTCTTTGTTGGCTTTGAGTTATCGCTGCTGTAAATTGTCTGGATATTTATTGTTAATCCATTTCCAATTTATCTTGTTCATTGTTCAACTTAAAGGACATCTGCTCAGGGACTTCATTGTCGTCTTTCCATAGTTTCCTAAAAGAATTAACTATCCGACGAACTAATATACACCAAGATCAAAATAAACATAACTATTATAATAATGAACACAATTAGGAAAATTTAACTATTATTTCTTCTTTTGTTTAGTGCCCCAGAAGAGCCTTATGGTATAAATGGTATAAATTTTTTAAGTGTTTCGTATTGCGATGTCAGTAGAATTATTATAGAATATTTCGACGTTGTCTTGTTTTAGTTAGTAATGCATACGTGTTCGTCAGAATTATGCTTTTCTTTATATCAAGCAAATAATGTTAAATTACTAATCAATATTTTATACATATTTATTTTTTATATATAAATAAGTTTGTAATTCATTATTTATGTGTCCGTGTTGGGCTGTAATCACTGTTTAGCAACCAGATACTTTGCTTTGCTATTGGACTGTGAAGGCCTTTCTAAAGATCAGCCTAATTTGCAAGACTAGAAAAATTCATCATGATTTCCTGCATAATAATGACGCATAAAAGATAAAAGATCAACCATTACAATTCTAATGAACATTTAATGTACAATAACAAAATGATAACTAGTTTTCATGTGAGATGTTATTGTGATAAATCACCATCAGTATTAAACATTTCTAAGGTCAGGTCGGTTGTTCTTTTTAAAACATAATTACGAGTATTTATGTTGAAAAACAGTAAAATGATAAACATGCTGTTTAATGTTTGCTTTTACTGATAAGATAAAATGTTTATTTTATGTTGGAAAACATTTTACTTAATCACTCATAACTATGGTACACAAATAATATAAAAATGTGTTTTATTAAAGAAGAACGTTGCTAATTTTTCTCCAGATATTAGTTCATTTCTATGCCAATTTCACTAGAAATATTTTTTTAAATGATTAATATTATAAATATCTTGAGAAATAATGTCATGCATCATAAATAATTATAACCATTCATTGGTTTTATTTAATGCCAGAACCATTCCCATGACTTTTTTTTATTTGATACCATAAATAAAGAATTCCTGAAATAAATAAAAAAAAACACACACAGTTAATTTGTTAGGTTTAAATTATAAAACTAAATAAAGGGATTGACAACAGGTCTGAATTATGCTCCCATCAGCGTAAAACTTTAACATGACAATATATTAACGGAGCGTTAAGTAATGGCGGAAACGGAAGTGCCAGTGACGGAAGTGGTAATACGGAAGTGTAAGGGTTTATACCTTCTCATTAACAGAATGTACATTATCATCGGCTACATTTTTACTGGGGAGAGTAATTATACTACAGTGGAATTACAATATCCCTTGTAATTATATAGTGTTATTTAATTAATATGCCTCGTTCCGTTTACACAGAGTGTATAACTAAGATAACTTCACAACGTACATTACATTTGGAAAACAATAAATTTATTTCCGAGTACATCTGACATGACTCGGAACGTATTAGACCTCGATACAACAGATTGCATCAATACGTTTTAATTTAATTTTAATTTAAAGAGTAACTTTATGCTATGGAATTATGAGGAGACTGCTTAATGGATAAAGGAGTTAATTTACATAGAGTGAAAACGTTTCATCAAAATAATCACTAATTATATTATTTAATTAAATATACAATGGTATAATGTTATATAATTTATAATCTATTAAAAACAACTAAGTACAGTATTTATATAAAATAACTTAAATACTGATGCTTTACTCCTCAAAAATCCCCTGAAGTATTTATTATGTCAGAGCACGTTTCGACACTAGATGTGAATCACAATCTCAAGTTTAAGAGTGTCATTATCTATAATAATGGCACATGAAGTACAACTGTAATTTATGTACTTAATGAGAAAATATTACTTATTTTGTAACATTTTTTTTGAATATTATGATGGTAAATAAAAAAAAAAATTATCAAGGAAACATGAGTTGTTATAAAAGTTAAATTTATTATTGTTCTACTACAGAGTATATGAATAAGTTATCCAATATAATATAGTTTAAGGACTATTTGTTATGAGTTAGATCTAAAAACATACGTATGACTTGTATGGACTTTTTTCAGTTGTTACTATTTGTATGAGCAAAGTTTTAAAACTCTATAAATTATTTGAAAACAAAGTATATATTTTAAAATCCCATTTTTAAGTTTTAGGTACTATGCATTCAAGTAATTCTAAGTCATAGTTGCTAAAATACAAATCTTTGTTTAATTTATTATTTTACATCTAACTTAAAATGTATACTTTTAAAATGAGTCAATATCAAAATTTAGATCATTTGTTATTAAACTCGTAACACATTTCATTTGAGGAAGTGTATTTTTGTCTGAACGTTGAATTAAAATTTTATTGACGTTAATGTATTTATACTAAGTTCTATCAAGTAAAGGAAAGCAATCTTATTACTATCTAGCCTATACTGATAAGAAAAGAAAGAGTAGAAGAAATATGAATTAACTTTTACTCAATTTTAAAACTTATAAGAAAATATAATTTATTACATTTCTCGAAATCAATTTGGAATTTAATGTGGAGGAACGTTATTACAGTTAAAAACCAAAAGTTATGTATCAAAACGTTTAAAGTGTTTACTAAGTTGCATAAAAATAATATTTTAGTATTATTTTATTTATTATCCTTCTTGGTTTGTCAGGAGGGAATGTAGTTTCAACATAACTACCCTATCACATTGAAGAGAACTTACTTAATGGATTTATGATAATGGAAAACGAGATATTGACATTTTCCGATTAAATTATTAAATTTGTACACGAAATATTTTTATATCATCATCAAATTGAACTTCTCCTCTTTTACAATCAACAATATTGGTTGTAAACAGTTAAATCCATAGTCACCAAATTAAAACCCTGAGGACGCCAGACTAAACTGAAATTTCACCAGAAAAACAATCTTAATATTAAAGTCACTAAATTCTGTTAGAGAAACAGTGTAAAAACCTAACAAATTGTTTGAAAAGAACAAAATAGTTTATTTATTCTTAATTTCAAGTGATTTACCTCATCAAAACCCTTAAGCAAAGTCAGTGTAGAAATCTAATGAATAATATATTTAGAAAATTACCTGCATACGCATGTTTCCTTTCATGATATTTTTATCTAAGGTCTTGTTTATAAAAGGAAGTGTTATATACTACAATCAATAAGATTTTTAAGTACTCTAAGTTTGCAAATCAATTATTGTTTGGTTATAGGGCACTCTTATTAATTAGTTACTGTTATTTATGATAAATAAACCAACAACCTTTAGATTATCTACATCAATTTATTTCAAATTTTGAGTTTTAATAAAAATCGTTGCTTGGTTTCATACATAAGGGAAAATATGAAACTGTTGTTTAAAATTTTAGTGATAGTAAATAGTTTTTAAAAAAATGGAAAAAATAAATAATACATTTCTACATATATTTTAAAATAACTCAAAAGTATTACACTCGTTTTCTGATGTTTACAAATGTGAAGATTATGAATAACACATGTAAAGCTTTGTTTGTCTTGCTGCATTCTGGATATAATTTATTAAGATACATATATTAACACGACTTCACACTACATACAAAGTTTTATTAAAATACCATGACATATTTTAGTTCATGTTATAGCTTCTACTGTTCTAACTTTTCTGTGGAATGTAGCCTATATGATAAATACAATTTGAGATTTTTATAATGTTTACTATGACTCACTATTCATAGAGTATCATTTATGGAGTTGTAACATTTGATACATTTCAAAAGCAGATAAAATTAAATGTTTAAATGAAACATATACAAATAATTTTCAATTAATATAATTGATTGCTGAATGTTTACGTAAATATGGCTGGCAGTGCGAACCTGAATTTACCAACCCTAAACATTACTGTTAGTAGTTAATATTTCATAACAGTATATTATATGTGTTATATTCATTTGCGTTTGAGTTCCTCCCTTGACAAAAACCCGTTAAAGATCAGTAAAATATTTGTACAAGAGACATTTATGTACTCATATCTCATAACGAAAAATACACTAATATGTATTGTATTATAACAGTCACATATTAGATCTGCCGTACAACGTAACAGTTATTATTGTAATTCGTCAGCCCTAAGTACGTAGGGAATGGCTCGGTAATGGCTGATCGTGCCTGTGATACCAAACTGTCTAAACCAAGAACCCTTGATGCAAGATGCCATTATCCGTGATGGTATCGCATACAAATCTCCTGCTACATCAGCTGTTAGATGTTATCGCATATCTTCCTAAGGTTCTGGATATATTCCTGATCCCATCTTGTCACGTATGGAGAACTAACCTTAAACATAATATTGTATACATCAATTTAATGTTTTATGTATACCTGTTTAAGATATTCTAGATACTTTTAATTTAAATTGGCGTAGACTAACTCTTGATATTGTACAGGGTTTAAAATTTTAAATAACTTTTTAAATATACAGAGTGTAGAAAATGTATAGAATCACATTCATTTATTTTATATGTGTCCATATAAAAGATTGAGATTTAGTATACCTCTGTAGAAAGTTTTTTTTCTATCTTTTTATGCAGTATGTAATTTGTTTCAACTTAAAGGAATGTACCCAGGGAGAATATCGTAAAAAGTATAAAGAAAGGCTACGACAGATTTCTCATCATTTTAAAGCCTATTTTTTACGAGTAAGACGCCACAAGTTTAAATCAAAAGATCCTATCAGATATGGCGACTGGTTAACCTTTCTTAGCAGTGATATTTGAGTGGGAATTCGACGTATTGTAAAAGCCAGTTATGAAGCTAGGTATTAGATAAAACAAGTATAAAACTATCTTAAAATGATACTATTGACATAATGGTACTATTGACGTTTAGAAAAGAACTGGCTTTTACAACAAGTTGGATTTCCACTCAAATGTCACTGCTAAGAAAATTTAATCAGTCGCCATTTCTGATAGGGTGGTTCTTTTGACTTAAAACGTATGGCGTCTTATTCAGACAAAATAGGCTTTATAATGATGTGCAACTCATTATAGCCTTTCATTTAAACTTTTTACAATATCATCCCGGCCCCTTCCCTCTAGGTTGAAAAAATAACAAACTGCATCAAAAGATAGAAAAAAAAACTTTCTACAGAGGATACTATATTTTAATCATTTATCTGGACCATTTTAAGAGAACTAAAGGTGGTTCCACATTTTTTCAACACCCTGTATATCAGCAAAAGCTATTACAGTATATTTAATACAAACGTAGTACGACATCTATAAAATATATTATCTGTATGTTACTTAGGAGAGGGAATAAATCAAAGTATTTCTTGAAAGGTACGAATAAGAATTTGTAGTAAACAAATGCCAATTGTTGATCTTACATTTCCATTGATAAATGTGAGTCATGGAAAATTCTATTCAAACCTGATGATTTTTATGGACATTCTTAAAAAAAATAATCCACTTACGTTCATTTTCCCTGTCAAATGTAGGCTACCACTGTTTACATTTACGCAATATTACCTGTAAATCAGAAAAGCATGGTGAGCCAATTATGAGAATTTTATCCAGGACTTTACTGGTTTCATAAGATCCACTCGCGCGCAACGACAAACACGTACAAGGTGTCGGTTGGTTTTAGAACTGACCGTTTATTACAGATCTCGATGTGTACAAGCCATCATGAAATCTGATAAATTTTATTCGCTTATACTATACAGGTCTCATTCCAGGACTCAGCACATCAATACCAAACCTGTTTCATAATAATTTCCATCAAGGTGTCTTTCACTGATTCACTCTCTGTGCACTCAAATAAAATTGAACTCAACAATCGTTTGTGATAGTGATGTTTAAAGAATTACAGAACCTCTTGATCCATCGGCTGTGACATTTGGTAGGAGTAATGTCACCTCACTGTCACCGCTTTTCAACTCAATTACTACATTAGACTTCCCTTAGTAAATGGGAAGGATTTCATAGAAAAGTACAAATTAACTTCAACCACATACATAATATGGCCTAAAAAAAGTAAATCATTTACTTTATCCCATCTCTGATGCATATCTTTATTTATGATTATTTGTTAAATAATGAGTCATAAAATATTTAATTACGCATTAATAATTGGCAAATATATTTATTATATAAACGAATCTACGTGTGATCGTCCTTTATTCATTACTAAACCGCTCATTGGATCACCATGAAAATTTAGGAAGTTGTAGAGTTTACTCCAGGAAAGTTTCCTGGCATGGTTTAGTTCATTTCCTACTCAAGAGCTCCATCCATTTTGGCCTTTAAAGTTTCAGTCATAATAAAATGGATTTATATTACATGACCAGCTGTTATATAAAAATTAATAATATTAACACATCTGAAATAGGCTAAGGCTTGTTGAAATGTAATATTTAAAATAAACTAAGAATTTACTGTTTATATCTTCATCCTATGGCAAGGCGTGGGTAAAAAGCTAGTAATTTACAGTATGTGAATGAACTCATGACGACCAACAGAACATTCATTTCTTGTTCGGAGTTTTACTATCCCTTTACATTTTATTATTTAAATTCTGTACCTATTTCCAAATGTTGCTCTTTCCACTATGCTTCTCATTTTCCCTCTACCAGCAAATCCCTCTACATTGGACGAAACATGTACCAAATAAACATGACTTGTTATTCGTATCTGTGTATAATAAATAAAGAGTTGTATAGCGATTTGTGATAAGTGTATTCTACTTCGCTCATCCAACGTAGGTTTGACATTACGAAACACACTCTTGAGTTCCTAATGTTATTTTTGTTGAGTTCCTAATGTTATCTCGATCAAAAATTTGTTCAATAGAAAGTACATAAATCTTTTCCTTGTTCATAAAAATCTAAGGATCATAACCGTTACTTTAATTATTATTTATTTTTGGTATGGCTATTTAAATACTTTTAGTTTGTAAATCCCTCTGGTATGAGGGAGGTAAGGATTGTTTAGAGTAATCGATCACCACAATAATTCTCCGTTATGTATTTTTTTGCATCTCGTTTGGATGTGTGATGCTCACTTGTATAGGTTTATTCATGTTGCATTTAATATTTATCTTATGATATTTGCAATATCCTGCAAATACTAAAGTGAATAGACAAAATAACGTAACTCAATATACAATGCTGAGTGTTACCAATTTAAATTGTTACATTACCGTAATAGTTAGTACATGTAGTGTTCCACGTTATTCCAGGTAAAACGTCAACAATATTGTCCCTTACACAATTCACCTGAGCAAAACATTATTTACTTTTCTATATTCATTTCCGTGAATTAAATAAGTGAAATATAAATACAAGAATGTTAACAATAAAAAATAGACAACAAATAAACTTGTAGAATTATTTGATGTGTAGTCATTTCATACTCTTTGTAACTTACTGTGTTTTATTTAATAAAAATGTTCAATAGTGTTCGGGTAGAATCGTTATTGCTGTGCAAGGTGGATGAGTTGGCATTCAAATATATAAGAGGTAATTTTGTATGGAACAAGTTCTTCAGTCGGATGTGTGGCTACGATAAACTTAGTACTGGCCCATGAGTCAAATATATAAGACGCAAGTTTGTTAGAAACAAGTTTTCCAGTCGGATGTGTGGCTAAGATAAACTTAGTACTGTACTGGTATTCAAATATATAAGAACTACGATGTATGGAACAAGTTCTCCAGTCGTGTGTGGCTAAGGTAAACTTAGTTCGGGCCCATCAGTCAAATATATAAGACGCAAGTTTGTTAGAAACAAGTTTTCCAGTCGGATGTGTGGCTAAGATAAACTTAGTACTGTACTGGCATTCAAATATATAAGAGGTACGATGTATGGAACAAGTTTTCCAGTCGGATGTGTGGCTAAGATAAACTTAGTACTGTACTGGTATTCAAATATATAAGAGCTACGATGTATGGAACAAGTTCTCCAGTCGTGTGTGGCTAAGGTAAACTTAGTTCGGGCCCATCAGTCAAATATATAAGACGCAAGTTTGTTAGAAACAAGTTTTCCAGTCGGATGTGTGGCTACGATAAACTTAGTACTGTACTGGCATTCAAATATATAAGAGGTACGATGTATGGAACAAGTTCTCCAGTCGGATGTGTGGCTAAGATAAACTTAGTACTGTACTGGCATTCAAATATATAAGAGGTACGATGTATGGAACAAGTTCTCCAGTCGGATGTGTGGCTAAGATAAACTTAGTACTGTACTGGTATTCAAATATATAAGAGCTACGATGTATGGAACAAGTTCTCCAGTCGTGTGTGGCTAAGGTAAACTTAGTTCGGGCCCATCAGTCAAATATATAAGACGCAAGTTTGTTAGAAACAAGTTTTCCAGTCGGATGTGTGGCTAAGATAAACTTAGTACTGTACTGGTATTCAAATATATAAGAGCTACGATGTATGGAACAAGTTCTCCAGTCGTGTGTGGCTAAGGTAAACTTAGTTCGGGCCCATCAGTCAAATATATAAGACGCAAGTTTGTTAGAAACAAGTTTTCCAGTCGGATGTGTGGCTAAGATAAACTTAGTA